>VTPC01003218.1:39720-234386 GCA_011009095.1 Ignelater luminosus
CACATAGGGTAGTGCATTTAAAATTTTGGGGTGGGAGTGGTTGGGGGAAGGGTGAAAGTTTCCCAACTGACTAGAGTAGGTTATTAAATGTCCCTCTGCAAAACAAAATCGACACGTTTTAGCAATCTTTGATAATTTTACTAATTAAAGAGTTATTCAAGGTGGGAAGTTTTAAAATGATCACCATGTATGTATCCCACTGCGCAACTCGCCTTAGTTACTGTTCCAATAACGAACCGTTTGACCCTAGTTAACAGTTTAGAATATTGTCAGGTAATCTGGTGGTGTCTTAGTCAACAGATATCAGATTCAGTACAAAAGTAATCGAAAATAAGTTTCCTTCTTAGTTTCGCATTGTTCAGAATCCGGTACGCAGTTTAACTTGTCTGAGGTGCTGCTTTTCCGCTGTTGGACTTGTTTCTTATGGAAATGCAGCTTAATGCCTTGTCTCATAGTATATAGACGAAAGAGTTTTTGAATGTGAGCTAAGTACATGATCAGAACTTGCGTTGCTCACACTGTGACCTTGCTTCTTGTAGTTTAATCAATAATTTTAAATCTTTGAAATTACAAGTACTTTCAAAGCAGTTTGAGAGCAAATCAGAGGAAAGCAAACGTTTCATCTCTTGGATTTCTCGGTTTAAAGGAATTAGGACCGTGCACTTACTGTTGAAAACGTATGTGGTAGTACTATACCATTCTTATTTATCTCACGTAACTGATAAGAAGAAGAGTATCGGCTTCCATATTCGTCATTCAAACTGAAGTAGAAGAAATTCCAACATTACTTCCATAGCGGAGTAGGAGTAGAGACTAACAGAAAGCTTTCAAATTGTTTATGAGATATTTCACAGGTGGACTAGGTCAGAAGTAGTACATCTTTCATTAAATTGGTTTCTTTTCTCGATAAATAAGGTTGATGTTAGCGCTATCAGTTTTTATCGAATCTTGGTTACATCCCTGTTTAGTGAGTGGTAAATAGAAGACAAGATGTAAAGGCGCATTGTGTAATGAAACATCCATTTTGTAAGTAAACTTTATACATGATGATACGGTATTAGCATTGCGTTTCGGATTTTGAGGTAGGTAAAATTATAAAATCAAACAGGGAATATATGCGTTTGTTTATTCATTCAAATAGCTTGACTTGAATTTCACACTTCCAATTCAGTTCTCCTAACAACTGCCTATGTCGAAGAAAATATTTTCCATGGTAAATGTGCGTACTTCTATAGTAAATAAAATGGAAGACTTCAATTAATTATGTCACCACTCATTAAGTCAGATATGATTCGTGATTCATAAAAATCCAAGCGAAATTTGAAGAGGGTTATAAAGAAAGGAATATAAATAACTAATTTGAAAGGTTGTTTTTTCGTATGGGGGGGGGGGTATATTATCTTTTGATTTTAAATCTTTGCCCTAAAAGTCCAGTTCCACTTCTTTCAAATATTCCGTCGCATTGTCTGATATTCCTCTGCGATATATGCCGTAAGTAGAGCTCTAGTTTTGTATTTTCACTTTGATATTTTGCCGAATTATTTGAGTTCAATCTTTTTTTCTACACATTCCTGATTCGTCTTACGACCGAGTGTTATATTTTGCATATCTTTCGGAAAACTTTGTTAGGTCAAACTGGTTTCTCAGTTCTGCTAGAATTTAACGCCAAATTTGGAACCGAAAATGGTTAGGTCTAAACTATCAAAAGGTAGGCGGCGCGGCGGTACAACTAAATACAGATTGCAAAAACCTAGCTCAAGTGTTCCAACAAGTTTGATTTAGACGAAGTCTGAATGACTCCAGATGCTTCTTGATGAAAATAAAAGAAATATCCATGTTCAGGTATCTCAAGGTTACCTATGAAGTTTACAGGCATAGGTGGCTTCAAACTTATCTTGTCTAGCATTATCTTTTTGTAACTTATTCGTTCTATTGGTGCAAAAAAGCAATTATATTTATTTTAAGTAACACAGGTAACAGAGAAAAGCATACAATGATATTTAATATAATATGCAATGCATGTCGATAGTACATTTCTTAATCGCTCGAAATTCTTTACCACAACTTAAGGTGTCTTTTTTTAGGGCCGTAACAATAATAATACAAGTTAATAATTATTCAAATATACACATTGCCATTCTTAATACTAAATGGTTTTATATAGGTAACCAGCAACACAGAAAGAAAAGAATTCTAATAAGAACTATTGGTATCCTCAGTATTCAGAAGTATTGAACTAAAACCACCCGTTTTGTGTTGTTGCGAAAAAGACGATAGCTACTTTGTGAATCACGGTGTTGTCAACTATTGAACTATGCTTTGGACAGGCCAAAACAAGATAAAGGTTTCATAAGGTGCCAGTCTGCCAGAAACTTCCATATTTACACGTCATAATTTTAAATATTTGTCCAGACGGTGATAAAAGGTTGCGGAGGCCGTTGTTAAGAGTTAACCATCTAAATATAAAAATATCGAGCTTGTAGATTTAAAATTATAAAGAAATCTAGTAACAATGGAAAGGGTAAATCAAAATTAAAATAATTGTATACATCTTAAAGCTATATTATAGGCATTTCTACATTTTAATGTCATAATAGACTTAATTCCACATGTTTTTAGAAGCCAAATAGTTTAATTAAAAAAAATTGCAAAAAGAAAATTAGAAAGATCCAAGCAGTTTCGACCGGTACCTATTATACCAAAAACTGAGTACAGAGAAGGTTCTTTTATGGAACCACGAAAAATTACTAACATTGTAAAACGGAAAATTTACAGTTAAATTTAAAATTAAAACTTGTCCTATATATAAGAAATAGTAGGATCGGACCGAAAAGCTAAAAATAATAAGTATAACTAACAATAATAAGATATCAACAAACATTAGTAGATCAATATAACATGCTGTGAATTAAAATCGAAAAGCGGTAGAGAATGATAATGAATAGTTATATTATAATTAATAATTAATAAAAGCTTGAGTGTGCAGGAATTGTAATATGAAGAAATCACAAAAATGTACAGTAGTACACTACAGTAGATGTGAATGAAATGAGTGACAAAAAATAGAATTGAAAAAATAGAAAACGAACTCTTTTTCCGAGTGCCTCAACCTTTGCTTTTTTTAATATTACATGTATCATTCATTCTCTTAACACAAAAAAATGTGTGTCCAATTTAGCCCGGGTTCATTCACACGAAACCTATTTAATTAATCAAGACTTTTCATCCTTTGTATTTACATTTAAAACACCTTATATAAAGATTGACGTACTTCGAGCAAATTGCTTTTACGATGATTTATCTACTGTTGTTTGTTTTCCTCATTAGTATTTCTTCATTCCGTTTACTAATCACAGTAATAATCACCACAGGAAATATGTTCTGGTTTCGTTATATACATTTTACGTGTTTACACCATTTTTATTTTCTCTAGAAAAGAAAAACGTATACGAAAAGTTTCTTTATTAGCTTCAAACATCGCAATGTATTCAAAATGTAAAAATAGGTCATGGTAAATCAACAAAAAACAATTAAACTGTCAGAACAGCTTACAAAGAACATCCTTCTCCTCTCTCGTCTTTCTACAGCAAGAACTGAAACACTCGAGATTGCTTACACCTATATCCGTCTCTTTTTAGAAATCTTTAATTATTGATGCAGTAGCAGGGGAGAACAGCTAAAGTTCATTAGCATAGGTCGTGTCAGAGTCTTCTTTAGATAAAGAATTTTCTTTTTAAAGCTGCATCAACCGACTTGTGTGTTTGCTGTAAAAGGAAGCTCAACGAGGCTTGTTTTTACTTTACGGATATCGCATAAACATCAACCTACCTTGCCTCTTTTCGCCGTGTCTGTGTCGCTATCTTATCTTGCTTGCTTTTAAAACTGCAGTTTTCAACATATTTGTCTTTCTATGAACATTTTTTTTTGTCTAATCCTGAAATGCTTTAATGTTTTACTCGTACGCTTTGTGTTCTCTCTCTTTTGAAGCCTTTCAATTTCGGGCGGATTTTTTTTATTAAGAGTCGAATGAAAAACTGCATTAAGCCCATTTCCGCTTCGAATGTTCGAACAACAGGAAAAATGTGTACGAACCGAAGAAAAAACGTGGAATTGCGCGGTATCCCATTAGCATTGTTTTCGGGCGATTAAAGATGTGAATAATTCATGAAATAGAGTAAATTATAAAAAAACAAGCCATAAAAACACGCAGCTCGACACATTATTTTCGTATTTCCGGCTTGGTGCTAATGGCTGCATTGTAAATAATAGGAATCTCTTTATAAGCAATATATAGAGTATTATTTGTTATTCCTATTGATGGTGTACATACATAACATGTATTTGTTTGTCCAACTAAAAATGGTGACTTGGCTGGCTGCTAACAACAAAACACAATTCGCCATGCAAATGAAGCTGTTTGATGACGATAAGTAAACCATTATCAATGCAAATAGAACGACCGAGTTAAATCGCGGCTGTGATGGTATTTGTTTAGGCGCACACTCTAACTATAAATGCTTCTCTTTATGGGTGCAGAACTAGAAATCTCTGCAATTCGACTTTATATGCGAATAAGCTCGCGGTACGAAGTTGCGGAACAAATTACGTTGCATGTTTGAGCTCGCTTTGTGTGTTCCCTGGTATTCCTTTTATGTAATGTATGTTGTACAATTCTGTTTGAGGCAGCTTTCTGGAACTAGTCCTACCGTGCAGTATCGTAAAGCTGCTTGGTTCAAAACGAAGTGCATATCAAATGCGAGATGACGATTTCTCTCACATTCTTAATAAAATTTCCTACTTGCAGACAAACAATTACCGTTAAGTATTTAAATTTAATTTTCGCTTCTAGTTCATGTTAAAAATTGAAGTTATTTACCGACGACAAGTAGGATAAATAAACCTAGACATCTTGTTTTGAAGGTGAAACTGCGTATTGCTCTTATTTTAATATAATATGTAGACATACATATGTCAAATTTATTCTGGAACTTGAAAATATAAATTTCTTGGATGGACAAGTAAATTTAGGCGAGCCCGTGCCAACCCAGATCTCTCCATAGTTGTCTTTGAAACTAGACCTGTATTAATAATCAGACAGAAAATCTTGTCTCATATGTATCGTATTTAAAATTAAAAATTAATATTCAATCTAATATGTAATAATACACTGCCACGCGATGACTTTGCTCAACTTTTATCTTAATTGGCGATAACCGGTAAAAGAGGAAAGATTAGGTAAGTATGTATGTATACCTTGTAACTAGACCTGCTATAATACGTAAATATGGATAAGAGTTGAACCAAGTCTGGGGCTCTTTTAAGTGATGGATCACTTTTGTGATTAAACTTCTCTTATCTGTGTGTATACAGGTACTCTATTTGTAACTAGAGTCTCTCTACAGGGTGGTTGGTTTTTCATTACACACTCATGAATTTCGCCAGAATAAAGTTTTTTGAAAAATTTACAAACTTGGGTTAGATAGTTTCTTGTTATCTTTCCTAAGATAAAATACCATCACTGATAGAACGAAAGAGCAGCGATTTGAAGAATAAGTTTTTTTAAATAGTACATCCTATATTTTATTAGATAAATAGAACGATTATGAAATTCTAATTCAAGCACAACTTTTATTTCTTCAATTGACCAATTAATAAGGCTGTAATAGTAATAATAAGATTACCAAAAGTAGGCTTTGAACCAGGACCATATTATTCAGTAGATCAACTAGACTAAGTTTAGGGTGCCGTAGAAGGAATAGGCACCAATTGTCAAATTATTTTACATCTATGTTCGTATGTAGGCACCAAATTGTTGTCAGTCTAGGGTGCTCATTTGTCTTATTCCGGCCTTGCTTTGAACAATTCCTAAATTGTGAAAAATATTGTTCTACTAATTGCGTTCTTGTTATTTTGCAATAGTTATTATATTCCCTTTTTCTTAAATAAAAAATATTTTGTCTTTCTTACAAGCAAAGCAGTTGTGGCAATTTAATTATCATTTCTTTTTCTCTTTTGTCTTATAGGTGACCACATTTTATTTTAGTCAGTTGGAAAGAGTGCAACAAACTATCTAACCTAAGTGTTTCGAATTTTTCAAAAAACTTTATTCTGACAAAATTATTCAGTGTGTAATGAAAACTCAACTACACTTTATACATATAGGGATGAGAGTTGGGCAAAATCGCAGTATCAGCGGCAATATTTGATCCAAAATGCATGTTTTAGAAATTAATCTCTATAGTAACACACAGCAAAGCAATTTCATATAGTTAAAATAATTTTAAAATTCTAAATAAAACAAGTGATCCACCAATTAAAACAACCTTGATTTTGCACCACTCTTATTCATATTATGTATACAGACTGGATTTTTTAAATTTACCTATAAAAGTTCAGTAAATAGCTGGGCTACTGTAGTAATGTCATTAGGATAAAGAGAGGTTATTTATGACAGGTTGTTTACGCATAAATATGCTAACGAGTTGGCCAGTAGAACTTTGCTGGTACGTGCCATCTTGTGTAAAATATTATTTCCTTTCGATTGCTCTTATCTATTTTGGCATTGGCAAAACAAATCCATCCACACCGTATAGGAACTCTATTTGTAAAGTGTCAGTTTTGCTATCTAACGAGTGCCCCAAAAATATTTTGATCGTCAATTTTAGTGGTGAGTTACATTTTTATAAATCAGTAATCAATGTGCTTACTCAAAAACAGCCAACTTTCTTGATGGAAAACAGTGAGACATTAAAAGACGTGTTAGATTGTGCTTAATCTGTAACAGAAAAAACTTTCAACATCATTTAAAATAGCACATAAAACGTCAGGTTTGAAGTTTCTAAATAAATAAAATTCAAATCTATGTATCATGTATTCTATATTTATAGTCAACCCTGATGTAAATATTTTTAAGACATTCGTTATTAAATAGTAACTTATAAACTCGGAGGCATTAGTTTTCATTTAACCCTCGTATATACGCTAGGGAAGTTTCTGTCAAACATGATGCTTTTGCTGCCTTGTAGATATTTGCCGTAATTGTCTGGAGGTAAAATGTATGCCGTCCACGACTATAGAAAACAAACTTCGTGACATTTTGTACGTTAGGGTAAGCGATGACACTCTTTTGCTAAGTTGTTACATATGAAATATTTTCAATTATGTAAAGGTTGGTTTTACAGTTTCTGTGCTAAAAAGAGATAAACCATGTTGCCAGAAGTATCTTTTTTTTACAAGACGAGGATTAACAGGAAATAGGGAAAAATTATCAACCAAGAAATGGCGCGCAATTTCGTTAAAATGTATCACAATGGCATTGGCTATAACCAACGTTACTAGCGTTGATTATTAATCTCCAAATCTGGAGATTTACAACATTCATAATTGTTTCTGACGATAATGTTTTGCTGTTGTGGTAACTAGTTTTTTTTAATTCTCAGTAGAGGTCGCAACAATCGTGTTTTTCTCCAATAGTGACGATCTCAAATCGAGCATATTTTGAAGATATTTTCTTAATTATCAATCATGGCAATGCTGTCACTTCTAATCTAAAATGATATCTACAGCAGCAAAACCACCGCATAGTTTATAATAACAACCAGGTGGCGGCGCTTTCAGCACTAGTTGCTTAACGTACAAGTTTGCAGCTTGAGACTTTAGTTTAGAACTTGCTTATGTTGTTGGGAGAATCGGCGCATATCGCTGGTAAGGACTGTACTGTATCTGGCACATTATAGACTGGAATTGCTCTTGTAGGATCGAACTTTGACTTACGTTGTTATGTGTTTATCTTCTTCTATTATATCGTCAGTTCCTGACGGAGCTGTCAAAGTTAGTTTTAGATAATAACTTTAAGTTACTTTAGTAACTAGATGCTTCGATAAAAAAGGAACTTTTTCCAAAGTAACTAAAGCTCTGTTCGATATATTGCACTAGAGAGATGTTCTTTGTTCACGTGTAGTATAAAGTTGCTATTCTTTCTTATACCTCCTCAGAAGTAAGTGCAAGGAAGTAACGTACCGCCGATCACGTGGTATATTTTTTAAATGTCGGTCGTTAACTTAAATTCCACATTTGACTGTTTTGGATATTTTTGCAAGTTTAGGTTGTTGTAAAATGATTAATGTAAAAAATTTTTACAAAATTTATTTCAAATAGCAGTAAACGCAAAACAAAGTTTAAAATTTTTATACGTACCTGTGATCAATCAAAACGTAGATCGACGCGCCAACAAAGTTTCATTGGTTGACAGAACAATACAAAGTCATCGTGATCCTGTATTCTGATAGGTTGATCGTATACTTTTGAATTTTCAGAATAAAGACCCTTTTATGCCATTTCTGAGAATGATGAGACGTTTCTGGTGATACTGTACACTATATGAGGTTTGTTAGACTAGTGGATGTTCATTATATGGAACTTGCCCATTGCTTGTGATACTTACTTAGTATGATACTATCGATAGAAAATAATTAACCGAGCCTGAGCTTTGATTTTTTGGAACTTCTTCAAAATGAATTTTTTGTGGAAGCCTTCACATTTAACTACTAAATCTGATAAAGTAATGACTGATTTTCAGGCGGTAGGAGATGAATTTCCGATTGAAAATATCAGGACTTACGAATTTCACGTTTTTATTTAAACTAGAATAGAGTAAGGAAATTCCAAACCAGGAACAGTTTTTTTATGGATTGGATTTAATTGGCCAGTTTCACGCTTGTATTCAGCAGCTACAGATGTATACAGGGTATTCCAATGTTCTGCTAATTGAAGATAGCTTCGTTATTTGGCGAAATAGCAGAAGACGTTACTAAGGAAAGTTATACAGAATGATTGCTCTTATCTCTTAAAGTTATTTTTAGCTATACAGGGTGTTTCATAGAACAAAGTATACCTTTGATTTCTTCAGTGGAACGTCATAGATATTTTGATATTCTTTGCTTCTAGTTCATTGACGATTATAACAATATGTAGTGCAGTTGGTTTCTACAACTGGCTGTTTGGCGATATTCTACTGTTTTGAACCTTTTATCGACTTTTCGATTTGCGATGATTTTTTGTGTTTCAGTTCTTTAGAAGTAAACTTTGACTTTTCCTTCTCAAAGTTAATAATCGAAGTTTCAGTTCGATAGCTTCATCGTACAGAACGATTAAAAAACTCAAATCATAATTTCTCTCGGTTTTTTAAAATGGTATACTCTGTATCTGTTATCGTAGATGAAGATAGCCGAAATCAGCTGTTGTTTGATCTATAAGATACCTATTTCAAAGCAGCAGTCTTTGAAACTTTAAAACAATTTTCTCTTGGAAATATTGTCAGATTTTGGGTTGCTATTTTGATTTTTATTTGGATCAGTTGCTTCAAGGGATTCCATCAAGATGTCTGTCTACAATGACATTAAACAGAAAATGAGTTGATGATGTCGGACAGTGTTAGTAAGATGGCTGAGATGGTTAGAGAATAGGAAATAAGGACTTTGATGAAACGTCGAAGCAAAACAAGCAGAATCCAATGTAAAACGAAATGATAACTTGTTTCGATAGAAAATACACATACACCATCTACATATAAATTTGAAATTGCGATTTGTTTTGGATTGAGGTTGGTGTAGGTACATATGATGTGTTTCACGTTTAAAAAATTTATCTTATTTAGGATTATTTCATTTGAATTATCTTATTTTATTGCATTTCCCATGGTTGACATTATTATTAGCGCAAGCTATGTTTTTTATTGGTTACATACAATAGATTTTAATTTCACATTTATAGACATGCAATTATCCAAAGGCGCTTTGTTTACTTTTTTTGAAAAGTCAATTGCATACACTTCTTCGTGATGTTTATATTGCTTGCTTCAGAAATAGAATGACGGATTAATTAGTTTGAAAGATTAAACAGTTAATGGTAATGTGTGGATGTAAACTAGTATTTTAATTAATCTCAATTCAGAAAAAGCAAACATGCTCAGTTTAAGATATTCCATTGTACTTTTCGACTGTTTTGTCACAGTAACTCAAATAATGATTAGGATTTACGCAGTTGACAGTAAATGTTTGTCGAAATTATTCAGAAAATCTGCAATACTTGTAAATTATATAACAGTATTACACGGGGGTTGATATTAGGTACGTGGTACATACGAATGTAAACCCAACGATATTGTTCCCAACCGGATGTCAATCTAATAAATGTCACTACGTTGTCGTGCTCGCTGCGTGTGTTATTAACTGCAAAATTAATTGCGGTTTCTTTTGAATTCTCATTTCAAATCACGCACCGTGGCAATAAATTGTTTCGGGAATGGAAGCCTAGATTTTTAATACCATCCCGATTGCCATAAATTTTGATTTATGCGTTCAGATTGTCGACGACGAAACAATGCTCCGCGCATACACACAAAAAGAAATTAAACCTGGAGCATATTAATGTATAATAAAAAAATATGTATTGTGGATGGATGCGGTAGAGAAATAGGCAAGCTTTCCTTTGTCGTAATGTTTCCGATTATCGCTGGAAGTCACAAAAGTTGAAATAATATTTTTGATGTAATTTTTTCATTTTGTACCATTCAGCGTAAGCTTTTAGATTTGGACGGCGAAATAATGTGCTTTAAAGGGAGAAAATACGAGCAGTTTTATCAGGGTGTTTCTACAATATCTACTTTCTGCTTTTTTGCTTAAGCATGCTCATTCTTAGTAATCATGTCTCGAATACATAACACATAAGTGCATATAAAAATTTGCATTTGACCCACATTCAATGAAATCAAATTTCTCCATTCTTGCTTTGCTTTTCTATTTTTGTGTGCGTTTATGCTCTCCTATTGGTTTTTAGAACAATAGGATGTTAGAGCTACAGCTAATGCGATTGCCCTTATTGGCTTTTCTTTAATCAGAACACGTATTACAATATAATCTAAACAACTGCGCGGGTAAGCTCCCCAATCTTACGTCGATATGACGACGTAGCGCATTAAGTGCCAAGAACTTTACATACTCGTTGTCTTGCAACAAAAATATCTAGCGCATTGCTTCTCTAATTATCTTGGATAATCTTTATTTAATTTTTAATGAATTTCTTAAAATTTAATGAAAAGTAAAAACACAATATAACAATTGATCAAAACGTTTTCCGAACGAACTTAAAAATGTAAATAAATATAAAAGTAAAGAAAGTACGAAATAACAATGGGTGCTGTGAAAAGCAGATCTTCCTAATATCAGCCATTTGTGATCGAGAAAATTAGGGTTAGATTAACGTAAGCGATATTATTTTCATTATTTTATAACAATTAAATCAGAAATTAAGAAATTGTAAAAAATTGATTGCACATTTCGCATGTTTATCGAATCTTATCTGACAAATTGCTGTATCGACTCTGAAGATTATTTGGTTTGGACGAAACACTCTGGATAAGAAGACTAAAGAACAACCATATCATAATATTTTCTAGTTCGTCTACTCTGCTAACCACTTCAAATAACCACCACATACCTCTTAACCCAGCAATAGTCACGGTTCCTGCGGATGAATTGAAACATGACTTCGTATCAATAAACCTATTTTTGTAATAAACTGCATTCGATCAGTTCTGAGCAATTTTGGTTTGACTTTTTGCGTAATGTCAAACACATTGGCATCGTCTAGCTTTGAGATTTCAGGTCTTGGTTATTTATGGTTCCATACAAAAACGCTTTTCATCAATAGTGTCTTTCTGTGCTCAATGTTCGTCAATTATTTCTTTTATGGTTCTGGCTTTATATCTTAGACGTTTATTTAAAAAAAAAAACATAAACATCTTCATCTTACAGAAATCAGATATTTTGCACATATTTAAGTTGTACAAATTTCAGGTATTGTGTGCACGTCATAAACATCTTTTTGTCCGTTTTTCTCTTTTCTACGTGTCAAGTTGTGATAATTTTATCTGTATACATGTCGAATTGATTCTACACTTAAACGATGATTGACAGGAGAAATAATCTCAATAATTAAAGAATACTAGACATCGTGGCAGCAGCAACTATGTTGCAATACGAGAAAAATTCAAATTAATAACCTTCAACGTTACAACAACAAAAAAATTTGGCAGCAGTAGTATGACAGGGCTTTATTCTATTTAGAAATTCCAACTGAATGTTCCAAAAACCATCTTTTATAATTTTTATACGTAGAGATACAAGTATTAATTAAAAGTTTCATTGTAAACTATCATTGCAATATAATAAAATATTTAAGACGCTAACAAGACTAAAAACTGATTACCTACCTACCTACAGAGAATTTTAAAAAATAATCAGCGTTCAGTTCGTTAATTCTAACCACACTTTCTGAATTCAAGTTAATTCTACCTAATTAAACATTCCATAACAAATGAAACTCGTAGAAGGCAAATGATTATTACTATAGCAACGTCTTTAATTAACTGATCGCTGCAGGCATTTTGTCCTCACTCATTTGTTTCAAGTTTAGCAGATCGTTGGCATACCTTTGTACTCGACTGATAGATTAATAACATTGTTACTTATTACTTATTAGTTAGTATTACTCTTTTGTTAGTTTGATGTGATTAACAAAAAAATAATGTTTGTGATGCAAGCTAAAATGGAAACGCGTTAAAATTGTTCTGATACACACTATATCAGATCCTAGGATTTAGTGGATGTGTTTCTAACCGATTCAATTCTCTGGTTTAATAATTAATTAGCGCATACACGCACAGAATGTGCAGCACTGTCATGTTAATGATGCGAATCGTACAACCGGCTTTGTATTTGACGTGCATTGAGTCAATGTTCCATTATAGCATCCCTTGTATATACATACACATACACACGGGAACTGAAGTAATTTAGGAATCTCATTATTGTAGTAGTTTAGTGCCATAATTTTATTTTTATGCAATCCGTTTTTAATATAAATAGTGCAACTGTAACAATCATTTACATGACGGCTCTGAAAATAGCTGCAACGATCTCGATATTGTGCTAATAAGTTTTTTTCTACCGCATGTAACCAACCTTTTGGCTGTCAGGTGGTACGACATGTGTATATAAATGCATGTATTTGCATGCAATAATAAAATATAAAATGTTGCAAATGGATATTTAAAATAACTTTCACAGTATATCTGGTATTTCAATATTTATGAGGAATCTTTAAAGTGACAACGATTTATACATAGTTGTACAATTATTGTATTCATTAATTTGCTTTGTGCGTGTCAGAAAAATAGGAAAATGCAAGTATTCTAGTTTTAATTACAATAAATGGTTTCTAACATTCTGCTATAAAAAATAATATGCACATTCATTAATTTTCCAAGAAGAGCTTTAATAATAATAAAAGCCGCGAAATATAAGGTTGTTGTAAGTTAATTATCATTCATAATAAAGATTACTAATAATAAACAAGACACTTGTTTAGTAATCTAACTAATTCATTCAGTTATGAAGTGATAATTGGAAAATCCGTTTTACAACTGCTATGATAATTAGGTCTGGACTGCGTGCCGGACATACCAGTGAGCAACCGTAAATTTTTTCAGATACTGACTAACAGACAAGTGATGGGTTATTGATATGCATAAAAGGAATCCTTTGTAAATAAAATGTTATCAATTATTCTTATTTTTGTTTTTCTCAAAACTGCATGATTTTTTAGTTATTTCTTATAAAGATTCCAAAATTATACTGCAATGAATACTACGAATATGGAAAGACGATAAACGCAGTATAATATTTAAATTTAATTAAATTTAATCAAGATATGACAAAATGCTTTTGTGGTTATTAATTTTAAAGGTTTCTGTCAAGACTCCACTTCGATTAATCACATATGTACTTTTTAGGTGTGATTTATTGAAGGTGATGCATTATGGGAACTTGATGTTGGATGTCTACAGTTTAGTCAAAAACCCTGCTTCATGAAGCAGAAATAAAAGCAAGTGAATTACGGACTGATAAGAAAAATTATAGACTTATTGAGAATAGGCAAAGGTCGAAGGTACAACAACCATACTCAAAAGTGTCCCCACATAGATAGAGTACATGAATCTTCCACTTGAAAGTAATTCAGTGTTTCCAGCGTTGCGAGTTTGATGTACCGTACAGCTCTGACATAAACCTCGAAAACATAATCTGGGAAAATCAAGGGAGTTTCCAAATTCGTGCTTTACATAAGCTTGAAAGTGAACACACTTTGATTGGTATTCAAGACGAGAGTAAATGCAGCGGTAAATCAAGAAACCAAACATAAAGTACGGATGCCCCAGGGCTTGATGGAAAGCAACAATAGCTTTTGCAGCATTCCTTACAAATTTCAATACTTAAGTTTTGTTTATATTTAATTGCTTTAGACATTGTACATTTTTACACGTTTAGCAAATCAACGTTATTCTCACATTCTAGGTCCATCTCGATCAAACTAGTGCTACGAATCCCCAAGAGTGTGAATGCTAGATTGGAACAATGTGTCTCTATGGAGAAATAAGGATAACAAAGCAAAGGGGGGAGGAAATTATTTTGTCACGTGTTGCACCTTTCGTGCTTGGTGCTTGTGTTCAGTGTACACGCCATGGACCATCTCTGCTCAGTAGATTCACATGTGTAGTGAAAACTAACACATCGATGTTGTTGAATCGTTGGTCACTAGTCACGCTTAATAGCCACTAAAAACATCAAATGATCGATGTTTTTTAGACAATCGATTTCAAAATCTTAATTCTCTCTTATTCTACACGAGTTGATACCATTTTGGTGCTATAAAAACGTTTTCTTATTTGGTGTCTTACAGGCAAAACATTGTTTTGACTTTTTCGGTTTTACTAAAACACTTGATAACAGTTTATTGTGTGTGTAGTTGCATTGTGGTGCTGTTACTCTCTCCGTAACGAAATATATAAAAAAGAAATTC
Source organism: Ignelater luminosus (assembly GCA_011009095.1). Lineage (NCBI taxonomy): Eukaryota > Metazoa > Arthropoda > Insecta > Coleoptera > Elateridae > Ignelater > Ignelater luminosus. The sequence continues at coordinate 54,637 of VTPC01003218.1, forward strand.
GTTATGTTGTTGTTTCGATCTTTGTACCATAACATTTTTTTGTCTATCTATTTGGCGCCCAACGTGAGACTGGATAATAAAATGATTATAAAAAGAGGGCGCAGATAGTCTCTAGTTATTAACAACAAGATCCTAAAACAATATGGGGAGGGACAAACATTCAAGGCTTTCTGAGTTTCAGACACATGAAAGAAACGCTAATTAGAATGTTATCGGTTTGCTATGTAACAACTGTTGCTCAATTTTTTTGAAATTAACTATTTGAACAGCAAGTTTGCTCTGTTGAAAGTGAAATTCAATAACTACGTATTTAGTATTTTCTACATCGAGAATTATTTTGTTTTTTTTTTATTTTGTATTACAGTAATACCTCAACCTACACTACCCCGATTTACGCGAATCAGTTACGCGATTTTTAAATGTTCTCGTCGATTCGTCTTTTGTTGACAGAAGGCCTTAGTTCAATTGAAAATGGGTTACAAATTTTGGAAAACATAGACTCCAACGAGGAAATTTTGCGTGAGAAGAAAAAAATCTTTGATCCGTCAGACGACTTTGTTATATTTTATGATGCCTTCTACTTCAAAATAGCCTCGGTTTACGTTTTTGCAATTCATAATAATATAATTTGTTGCTTTATCTAAGATTTTATTACACATTTTTCTTCTAAATTATTGTATTTATATGAAAATTGTACCCTGACTTACGTGAATTCGACTTACACGGTTATCGCTCGGTTCCACCTATTGCGTAAATTCGGGGTATTACTGTACCCTGACTTTTTAATGTATTATTAGAAATTAAGATTTTTTTTATGAGTATTTCTCTTTCTTTCAGACGAGCTCACCTACGGAACTGCTTAGAAAAACTCAAGGACATAGTGCCTTTAGGTCCTGAAGCGTCCAGACACACCACGTTAGGTCTTCTAACCAAGGCTAAAAGGTTTATTAAGGTATTTAGATTTTTTCTTTCTAAATCTTATTACCTATTTTATTTTTCCAATTTCATATTATTGAACTTTTATCTATTAAGTATTGTTTTGAAAACAATATAGTAAGGGATTTAAAAGACGGAGAAACAATTTACTGTTGTTTATCATTGACCAAGCGATTTGTCCTGAACCAAGCATTTACATTAACTTTGATAAGTTAAACTTCCCTTGTTTTAAATTAATTGTAATGGTAAACCACAACAAACTATGTTTTAAATTTCCTGTATTCTACATTATTCATCTGGAAAATCTTATTTGCGCAAATCCAATTGCGTGATTTCTCGAATTAGTTTTTTGAAGCGTTCTTAGTATATAAACGTGTTGGTCTGCAAAAGTACACTGCACTACACATCTCGATCTTAAAAATATTTTTAAATCTGTATTATGAATTAATTTAGAATAAATTAGTCTTGGAATCTAACAAAACATCAAAATATTTTTGTAAATGGATATTTTTCCTCTAGTTGGTATTTAATTTTGTACTGTTGATTTGGCAAGAAAGTTGGTGCTATAAATAAATATACATTTTGCAAAATCCATGAGTTGTAATAATAACAACAAATTTTCTATGTAAAGGCATTTTGTAACAGTTGTCGTTTATATTTGCAATCTTCCCCACCGCACTCGCACACAAGTCGGCATTTAAATGTCAAATTTATATTGTAAACGAGGAAAGCTTTGACACACCAGCATGATTTTCTTTAAAACGACAAGAAAAACCTTCCCGATGCGATATTTTTAGGTGTCACTTAAAGCACATGCAAAAAGCATCGCAATATTATTCTCTTATGCGCTAATGTTAAAAGGTGAATTTAAGTGATACAACCGTTGTGTAAAGGGAAATTGAAAAAGAAAAAGAAAGAAATATTTGTAACATTTTTCAAACTTCAAACACAAATCTAATCAATAAATTTTAATATAAATTGCAAGTGGTCTATTATGTAATGCAAATTACAACTCGTTCTTGCCTGTATTACCAGTCGCAAAAGTCAACAAAGATTTAATTAAATGCAGCCCGATCTATTATAATTTAAATAAACAAAATCCAATTTGATTAATGGAAGTTCTAACAATAAATTTATTCAATAGAGAAATATCAGAAGACAAAGCTCATTTGATGGATCTATAAATCTTGGACGTTAATTATATTTAGGTCTTCTATATTATTATTATTATTATTATTATTACTATTATGTTTTTATTTTCTTCCGTTTTATTAGAGCAAAATTTATTTTAACGGTTTGATTGAGTGCGCACATAAGCGTATTTTATATCTTATATGGTTTATCGTTTATGTCAAACATATTTTATGACTTGGAATTATAACGTGGAAAATCAGAGATTGTTTATAAACCTGTATTATTGAATTCTAGAAACTGCATATAAGTTCTCAAGATAAAACACTAATAATCCTCATCTTTTCGTTTTAATAATTCTAGATAATCTTGTGCTTACTTTGTATGTATTAACTTATAGTAATTTAGATACTATTGTATAGTGTATAGTAATTTTACTTACAAGATTGTTAATTTTATATTCTCTTGAAAAATTGTGTTGTGGGTCAGATGACAATAAAACAGGACCTGCTGTGAATCCCTGCGATACTCCATCGGTATTATTCATTATTATTAGGCTTCTGTCTCTTTGTCACGATAACATTACAAAAACCTATCTTACAGACCTTTCTTCTAGTCTCAAAGTATTCATCATTATCCTCGCTCCTCTCCATGTCAGGTAGTTTTATCTGCTACAATAATACTGACGTGAAGTTTTGAATCAGTTCTCGGATATATTATATTTCTCTGCATTCGTTGACAATACTCCTTCTTTAAATGTGAGCTCGCAGACGTACCTGTACTTCCTGTGCTTCATATGAAAATATACATTAAGCACCCGACAGATGAGCAATTTGTTGCGATTTTTTTAGTTCTTAATTTTTACTGTAAACTTTTAATTTTCTTTAAAATAATTATTAACTACATTTTCACTAATTTCTTTTCAATGGTTAATCTTCATTAAGATTTCTCAATATTGAATTTGCCATAAGCTACAATTCATCACATCATAACCGATAATTAAGGACAATTAAGTACGGACGTAAGGGCAAGAATTATGAGTAATTCGTTGCGAAAAAGTTTAACCAATCTTCGTCTTACAACGTTATTTCCCGTATTTTTCAGTCTGGTTTCACTTCGAGGATTTTAACAAATTTTATGTGTGCATATGCTTGATGTTAATATTAATAACTATAGGTGGGAGTTAGCATTTTTTGCAGATAGGTAAAGGCCATAGATAACGTGCTATGTTGGTGTATACCGAATGCGAAGGCTAGACGATTTTAACACCTTTTTTCAACACATCCTCGATCGTCCAGACGAAACGGCTTAAGATAGAATTTTGAAACAAATTCCAAAAGCTATCCCGTTTATATACACTACTCTAAATTTGAAGTGGGACACATACAAATTATCAAATTTTGTATACATATAAATTGTTTAACATCACTGTCAAATATCATAAAACGTTTATTAGTCTATCTGTAAAGCTGTTTATCTTAATTCGCTATAACAGAAACTTTGCTTAATTGTGAAAAAAATCCGTTAAACTCAACGGTTTATTATTAAAAATGACAAATCAACATCTTTCAGATGAAATATGGTATAGAATAAACTTTATGTTAGAAATGGAGACACCTCAAAAAGAAATTGCAAGAAAGCGTAATTCTCCCCTCTACACACATGGGAGAGGACAAATTCGAAAAACCACGCCTAGACGGGACATACTGCTGGTCCGAAATGCTTCTACAGGAACTATTCTTAAATGCTACTTCGTTGAAAGAACGTTTCTTTCGTGCAACTCGTGTGGCCGATTAAAAGAAGTTGGTTTAAAGGCCAGAAGACCCGAACGACATCCACATCTAACTGCAAGCCATCGTAGACAACGATTAAATTGGGCAAGAGAGTATTGTAGCATGGAACATTGAGGACTGGGCTAGGTGTTTATTTACTGATTAACCTAAATTCGTTTTGTTTCATCCAGATGGACATTTACGAGTTTGGAGAAGACCGGGAGAAAGGTATAGTGAAAATTGCATAACTTCAAGAACACCTTTTGGGGGTGGTTCAATCATGATCTGGGGAGGTATATGTCTGGGAGATCGCACGGAGCTTATTACACATAGAAATGTGTCCGTAACAGCTCAAAGATATGTGAAGATATTGCAGATTTCTTTTGCTGCAAGAATCGGGCCAGAATTTATTTTTGTTGATGATAATGCACGACCACACAGAGCTGCTGCGGTACAGCGCACACTTGAAAACGTTCGCATTACAAGAATGAACTGGCCAGCTCGCTCTTCTGATATAAATCCTGAAGAGTATTTATGGGATCATCTCCAAAAACAGTTATCAAAGCGAGAAGATCATGCGGTAGATCTAGACGGATTAAAACAGGCATTGCAAGAAGAGTGGCGACTGCTACCTCAAGACGTAATTCATAACTTGATAACGAACATGCCAAATCGGGGTCAGACGTTATTTACAAATCGAGGTGGCCCTACACAGTATTAGTTTGTTACATTTATAAAAAAAAGTTGCACAAAACAAATTTTGTTTTTTTCATGTTTGTTTCTTAGTTGTAAAATATCATTACTATGAATCTAAAGTTATCATACCACAGTTTGTTTTATTTTTCATTTTATTTCTATTTAATGTCTATAATATCTTGTATCATTATATTATAAAAATTAAAATACTTAAAGGTTATTAAAGATTATTAGGTGTTCCAGTTCAAATTTTGAGCAGTGTGTCTCTGATTTGCAATGAGTTTCTTACGATACATCCTGTACATCCGCCAATTACATTTGCGACTCAGCATTAAGGGCCAATAAACAATCGAGCAGCGAGTCATCATAGATCCGGTAGTAACCAATTGATACCGATCGATTTTTGTAATTTTCTCTTCGGTTTTGTGTTCAAGATATGAAAATTGATCGCTAGACATCATTTTACCACATTACCTTCAATTATTCTAAACCGCTCGGGTTGTTTCGGCTTTTGTGAATCATGGAAGTTTTTGTAGCTATTCCAAGGTTCTAATAAGACAAAGAATTTTTGCAAAAGACCGCGATGATTCAAAGGTAGTTACCATTCGATTTTTCTAGATGCCTTAACGAAAAAAGAATTGAAGACTGTTCGAACCCGGCACATATGTTGATTCATTAAGTACCATTAACGGCAAAGAAAATCCCATATCGATCGAACATTTCGTTCAGGAGATATGCCGGAAAAAGAAAACAATTCTACCTAAGTAGCGGGATGGGAGTGAAAAAACAAAAGAAAATCAAACTCTTCTTGCACCAATCTTGTTTAAAGGCTGCTTTCTAACATAAATCGAATCTCGTGTTGATCGGTGAATGTTTGGTATTTTTTTCATTTTCCGAAAAATGGCTAGAATTGGTGATCGTCTTGTTTTTCACCGGGAAACTTTTGTACGTCAAAAACGTAGGATGGTCTCCTATTTACACATCCGCAAACGCGACTCGCTTATCTTTCTGAAAGGTATATCATCCAGTAAGTATACAGTTATCTGGTGGCCTTTCGAAGAGTTTTGAGCACTGGTGTGATTGCATGCTTATCTATCAACACATCTCGAATGAATACAGTTCCCGTAGTTCTAAGTTTTATGTGCATATTATATGTCGCAGTCATCTACGGCAATGCTAGACGTCTAGAGAAATCAAATAAAACCTGATAATACCACTGAAGGTAAAAAAAAAGAAAATTTAGAGAATTCTACATAATTGACACAATGAAAAGAAAAAGCAGTGATAAACTATACCCGCCGTGCAATGATCATCTAAAGTAAATAAATTATGCCCATCCAAGTACTGACCGCGCTGAAGGCGATTTAACTCTACAATTTGTCACGTATAAAGGTAACTTGCCTATGCCAAGCAGTGGTCAGATCTTATCTTGTATAGGGATATAATTTTAAATTGTATACAAAAACCCACTGAATGTCTTCATTGTATTGTGATACTTGCAAAAACAGAATAGATTGAATGCTAGAAACAATATGGGCCAAATACGGAAAGTATTTGTTTTGGAAAACATGCAAATAACGATTCTCCCAAAAATAACGGTGGTCTGTTAAAAAAAACAACAAATAGAAAACAAGTTCCTTATTTGATGCTATTTTGTTTTTGTTTCTTTTTTTGTTTTTTTTTAAATATATAATTATATATTTACTGCAGAAAACAGCAGTCTTTTACAACCATATTCGCCCAATTAATTATTTGTTTAAAATTGTCTTTTGCATAAATAATGTAGCAATTCATTATTTTAATGAAGGAATTAATCAAATACACAAAATCTGATTCAGCATTGAGAATTTTGAATAATTAATACGAAATTAGACTTTGTATATCTGATTAATTTATTGTTTTATTTTAAAAATGGACTACGACATTATTTATGCAAAAAGCTGTACTATCCATGCACACCACGGCGTGTAAACACAAGCAACCTGGAAAATAAATGATAATCGATACATAAAGAAGGCTTCATTTCAACTAGCTATTTTAATTTCAGTATAAAAGGCTTACAGATCTGTTCGGTTCTTGAAGAGACATAAGATTCGAAAATTTAAAAAGTTCTGCTTTTGCATTTACAAATGGGCGAAAAGCGATTGGTTAAATATTTTTGTGATTCACAATATATTTGTAATCGATTTAAAAAAATTGTTAGTAATTTGGGAAGGCAGAAACGCCAGCGGTCACGCAGATCCTGCTGGCTTTGGTCTCTATCAACTTTATTAGCCCAATAAAGCGTCGCTTTTAGGACTTCCTTTGTCTCCATCACTTCGTCTATTCATGTTACGCTGTCGGCATTTTATCCCCCCCCCTCCAATGTATCCCTTTTTGTTATCGTTTATGGCGTCATCTATTTTGTAATCATCCAAGCTTACTCCTCTGAATACCTTCGTTTTAGCTCATTAAAATTTAAATTTTTTTCTCTTTTTAACAAGACAAAAAAACTTTTAATGTGGAATTAATTATTTAAGACCAGAACGCGTAATTATTTCTAGTTTTGCTAGAAGAAAATATCAAGTTCTACCTATGGCGTGTGCATCATAAAGAGAGCTTTCCTGAAAGGCAGGATGACAGCTTTATCATTAATCCAATATAACGGCGCCCCTATCTGTATCCAGTCTTCTTTAATCACTCATCTTTTCGCAATCCCTTTATCCAGATATGCCACGTCAACCTTCTTTTTCCGTGAAAACCACCGCTTCCTAATAATTCTCTAATTAGATTTCCGCGGGCTGCCTAGCGGATTGCCGTGTCTTTCTTATTTTTGTTGCGGCTGGTGAGACAACATTTCAACCCTAATCGATCAATTTCTACCATTTCAATGTTAAAATAAAAATATCAATGAATATAGTAGTAAATGTTAATATTAATCTTGTTTTTGTTTTTATTCTAGAACCTCGAAGAAAAAGAGCGGAAGCATTACGTACATAAGGAACAATTAAGCAGGGAACATAGATATCTAAGGAGACGCCTGGAACAATTATCGGCGGCGCATCATCATGCGCTTTGCAAGCGACGCTCCGTGTCTGAGTGTTCTACCTCAACGGTATCCAGCAATCATTCGACCATTTCGTCGCATTCGTCGTCGACGTCGCCAATTTCTGAACCAGGTTTGTTGTTCTTTGCACAAGTAGTAATAGTAAATAGTTTATTTTTAACTTTTTTTATTACTCAACAGCTACTGTGCGTATATTATTCATTTAATTTTTCACAGTAGATGGGTTAATTGGCAAACCTGTTTTAGGCTCTTTTTTATGCATGTTATTACCATATGAGGAAAGTTGTTTTTTTTTCTAACTCGAGACGTCTTAATACATTAGCATAAAGTAGTAATTTAATTAATATGCAGGAGGACGCAATGGTAATAAAAAATAATAAAAACTAGACTGTGTCGCAATAATGAAAGTCGTGAGCGCCAAGGTATGTGTGTGTGAGTGTATGCATAGTTTCGCAAAAATATTTTTTGAAAGTTTAATGTGTATCCATTCATTGACCATATAATTTGAAATAAGCTCAAGGCAATTTTGCTTTAAAAAAAGAACCTACCAAAACAATGCACGGTTTCTAATTGTTTATCCATCTGTCCGTATAATGAGTATGTTGTTAGATATTAGATATCATAAATCTTGTACATGCGATGAATCATAATTGCTATTGTGTAAAGGTTTTGGAAATTATTTTTAAAATTGAAAAACAAACAGAATTAGATTGTTTAATTGCATATTGTACTTCTGCCTTTACATTTAACAATAGTATTTAATTGGCCAAATCGTAATAATAAATAATATAGTTATTATTACAGTTTTTGTTTACACATTACTCGTGAAAGTTTGTGATTTATTCATGTGAATCAATTACTTAACACCACGACTGCACAGACTTTTATTCTGGTTTTGTAAATCGGCCCGAAAATTATTCCCGAGCGTAATTCTTTTAGTCACACCAATAATTGAATCTTGTTGGTTCTTATTTAGCCTCTTACATTTTGGAACTGTAACAGTGTTGGAAAACTCACCCACCTGTAGTAACAGAATTTGTTTTACAAAATTTGCAATCTACTTTTACTGTTCATCCCTCCATTAAAATGTATTTGAAGTGAGATGTTTCCAAGGTATTGTTTTGCAGAATGTTTTTTTACGCTGTTTAATATCATTGCTTCATTAGATAGTGAACAACCATTTTCTCTAGCATCTCTTTCAAATTGGCGCCTTTCGAGTTGTATTATTCTGCTCTGTTCTGTTCATACGTTTAACCATTTAATTTGACAGTGATGAACTGCTTGTCTTCAATTTCTTTACAGTATTATCCACAATCTCCGAACGGACTGCGTAGGCTTTATTGTTTTGTTTTGAAGTTGAAGTGTTATTACAGTTTCTTTAGAATTATCCATTTCCAAAAATGATTTTGTCCATGATATTAGTACTTTTAAAATAATGAGTAGCAACAATAATGTTTCATAAATATTCTTTAAATTATTTTAGAGTTTACGTGTAGACTAGACCGGTCTTGACTTTTAAAAGACCCAACGCTGTATGAACGTACAGCCTCTTTGGGTTGGCCTGCTTTGAGTCTTTGAGCCAATTAAGCTTTTTCAATTGATCGGGCGTTTCGAACCAATAGAACCTTCTAAACCAAATTAGTGTCCCGAGATACTTCAACAATCTTTTCAGCTACTTTAGAGAACACGTTTCAAAACGAAACATCCCAGACGCTATGTGGTGCTGACTGCTACATTCAGATCGTAGAATCCATTCTTCTAGCCGTGATGCAACGTGCTTCTTAGAGAGCTAATATTTTCCTCGGCAGTTGCAATGCATAAGATCAACAGCTGTCACAAATGACTGTCTGCTAAAAGAGTGGACACTTCTTGATACCTCAGCGAAAAGCGAAATCCTGGTCTCAATCCTCACGGTCACTGAATGATCTTTCCCTTAGTAGAATTGAAGTTTGGAGAAGGATCTGCAGATTCGACCAAGAACAGAACTTTCGTTCTCTTTGGGCAGATACAAAACAGTACTTCAGTTAGTTTTTGTTTTCTTATTATCTTGGTTTATATTGCATGAGAGCCTTCGTATGGAGTATAATAGATAGGAGAAAATGATTTTTAATCGTCGTTTCGATGACGTTATGACATATTTTGATACCTTTGCGGTATCGTGGAATTGACGATAACAAGAATAAATACCTGAAATCCCGTATCGTTTCGAGTCTCTCGATATCGATGAATCACATCGGATAGTAGGTTCAGTAAGTAAACGCATCGACAACCAAACAATTCCAGGCCCTCTGCTACTCACAGGAACAGAAACTTGACCTACCATTAAGTTACGTTAATAGATCCATCACTGATTGGACTTCGCAGAGACATTAACCAAGCAGAGTAATTGAACGGTTAACATTCTAAATCCGCATTCGTAAAACCCAAATCAGGCCAACTCAACTGTTTTCACTAAGGTTTTTCGTGATTCGCTTCCATTGAATTTTAGAATTGAGATAAACATAATTCTTGAAAGAATTTAAGCTTTTACCTTGTAAACGTACTCTTTCGCGACAGCGTTCAGAGCACAATGTTCGCTACGAATTGGATAGAGACTATCGTAAGAGTAGAAGATGAAAAGTCCCTAAGAGAAAGTATCATGCTTTAAGCAACGCTGACACTGACTGTGAGGGTATATTAAGAGAAAATCTTAATACACCAGCAGAGCAGTGGGTAAAGAAACTGTTGATACTAAAGAGAGTTAGTAAAACTTATGCGCTCAGCTATTTTAAAAGATCATTTTGAAAAATACATGACTGCTTTAAGTTAATGGCATGCTTTTGAGAGATTCGTATGCTGCTCTTTAAAATTATAACTTGTTATCTATTACCTAGTCATAGTCATTTTGACAGTATTGCTTATTTGGTAGGTAGGTAGGTAGATTTCTGAAAGGACCGCTTGGAAATATTGGCACGGATAGGAAACGCAGCGTATCATACGGTCACAAGTTAACCTTTATCGGCACTTCTTACTTTATGCAGAAAAGACAGAATTTCCTTTCCAACGTTTTCATGCTGTGCCGATTAAACAGGCATTCGAGGGACATACTTATATCTCTATTTATTGATTTTTTTCTTTGGTGGAAATATTTTGATTTGATAAGACTCGATATGAAAGTACAAATACATATACCTAAATATTGTCGTTGCCGATTAATCGGTGCTACAAGTAAGATAGGTACTGATTTTATGAAGTGTTTTAGTAACATTCGACCGATTGCTTTGAATTATCCATTCAGTAAAGAAGACTGGTCCTGTGATTGAACCTTACAGTAGTATTTACTGGCCAAGATTTTAATATTCAGTTATATCAGAGCATTCTTAAAGAATCTTATAAAAATATAAATAGTATATGAGACGCTTTCTTTATTGAAAATAGTTTGGATGCCACATATCGGACATCAATGAATGGATTCCATGAAATAATTATTTTTTTGTATATTGCAGAAATTCCCCAAAATTTTAATGTAACTGACCACAATAACAGCTAGTACGTTTTTCTTTTTGTTCCTGTTTGTTGCTATAAAAATATAATAAATCAAACAAAGTTGCGGATAACAACCGGTTTTTTCAAGGTCAGTAAAATTGTATAATAATGTGTAGTTATACAATTATTATTTTAATAATATTATAATTCATGTAAAGGTAAAGAAAGGAGAAACTGCCTTTTCTTTGATTATGACATTCCTAAAGGAACCTAACTTTATATTTTAATTTTTAATAAATTACTAAATTACAGAAATGGTCGAGTTACTATAACATTAAAATACATGTGAAGTAGTAGGCCATGAAATAAAAACAGGTTAGTTGTTTATAGTACTTTGTTTTGGTTTTTTATTTTTGTTTTACATAATGTTCCAATTAACCAATCTTTATTTAATATAGTGTATAATGTAAATAAACCGAATTTTTGGAATAAATGAGTTTATTAATCCTTCTGTGTACATACATACATAGATTTGAAGTTGGGGAAAATAGCGTACTAAATATATCTAATTAACGAGAGTTTGTGAGTATCTTAAGACAAAAAATCGTGATGTAAGCATGTAAATTACTTCCGCTTTGTCCTCATCCTCTCTTCCATCTCTCCTGTTTGCCCCGAATAAACCAACCAAGCGTTACGAAATAATGGAGATGTCCTCTTGGTTGACTTATTTGATCTGTTCAAGCGATTCGTACAAGTCCGTACTTTTGTTTCATTCTAGTAAAAGTAATGGAGATTATTATAGCTTTTTTTCTCTTGTAAAAAGGCTCTTTTTTTATCGTTTTTCAAACTGCTGATCGCACAAGACAAGAAAAACAAAAGAACCCAGAAATGTTAATTGCGTTGTTTAACTGCTAGTAGGATGATATTGAATTGTTCGTGGCGGTTTATTTTCTACAGGAAAAACTAAAAGGAAAAAAGAGGGGGAAATTGCTAAAACTTCTTTGCGTATCCATTTTATTGAGTCTATAAATCTCCAGTTAGAATTGGACGAAAAACACACTCTGGGTCGTAAAGGAATAGTTGGCAGTTTCCGATCGTTGGCGATGCGAAAACATTGCGCGCGTTCTCGCATTTTCAGTTCACTTGATACATGCAACGTTAAGAAAAGGGGATGTGTATAATCATCGATCTTACGATTTTTAACCTCTCTAGAGTATGAGAGTAGTAGTAATTCAAAATGTTTAAGCGAGAGTCACAAAGTTCTGCATTGTACAACTTCTGTTTTGTTTTGATTTAAGTTTTTCCTCTAATTGATTGAATTGGTAGAAATTCGTTTTGCATTTTAGTGTTCAAACCTCCCTCAAGATTTCAAATTCAAAATGGTTAGTTCAGTGCAATAAAAAAAATTATAAACAGTTGCCTAACGTCTAATGCACAATTAATCAAAAATTAGAATGTGTACCACTTTTAAAGTTTTATGTAATTAAGATAAACTAATTTTAAGAATGAATTATTTATATTAAAACTTAATTTTTTGTCTATTAAATTTATGTAATTGTACTAGGGGCATTACGTAAACTCTTTCGCACACTGACTGGTTGGATAGCACTACATCAAGTATGGTACCTACTCCCAATTCTAATGCAACGAAATAAACATTAGAGATCCTAGAAATAGCACATGACGTGTGAACTACACCTTACGTAACCAGGTTACACCCCCCACTAGCCTTGACAATGTCCTAGTGATTATATTTTTGTCTTAACCCCAATAAACAGCTGGCAACAATATTTATGTGAATTTTTTTATCGTCGAGAGATCAGTTTTTTCTATGTTTCAGATAAAAAACCCAAACTTTTTAATTTATTAACGCGAAAAGTTGAAATTGTGAAAACCAAATGTTGACCTTTAGATATTAATACTGTTGTGCACGGAAATTGAAAATCTTGGAATTCTGATAGATTGAATGAAATAAAATGGAAAAACTCCATATTACGTATAACAGTGTTTACTTTTAAACTTTTCTAATCTGCTAATTTTAATTTTTAAAAATAAATGTAGTGAACCTTTGATCTCTTTGAGGCGTGCCTAGTGAATGTGATTTTTACATTATATTCCGATTTACTTTTTTCTCACACATTAAGTGCTTCTGTCAGTGACATCACTTCTAAAAGCTACATTGTATCTGTCTAGATAGTAAACAAGTATTAATTACATTAACATTTTTTAAAATACTATTTTGTTAAGTAAATTAATTAATGACGATTTGATAAGGAAAACCTTCGCATTTGAGGATAAATCTAGAAATTATTCTTTTCCATGTTATTGCCGAAGAAGAATTGTAATCGTAGGATGAGGCCTTGAGTTTTCTTAAAGAAATCTTCATCTCATTCTCTTTCTTTTTTATCTTTAAACTTGAAGCTAGCAATATTTTAGTAATTCTAACGAGACTGAGTATTTTCAACTTAATTGCAATTAAACTTCAAGTGGTATAAATATAATAAATTTCCAAAAGTAAATCTTATAAATTATCGTAAAGATACCAACATACATAGGCTATCATATCACTCTAGACTTAGATGTTTTTGGAAAGAAAAAGAAAACACGTTTTCAGAAATAAAAATAAATAAATTTAATTGAGAAAGTAGCCCAAATTCTTAAGACTATACTATAAATAATGGAAATATCCGTTCGTGGATTCCCAAATGTTGGCCACCGATTGATATGGTACTCTATCAGTATCACGTGAGAAATATCTGAGATGTTTTAAAGATATATTTTTAATCATGATAATTGAATTTTTCAACAGGATGGGGTCTTACCTTTGAAGTTCTGATAAAATTGAGTAAGCGATTAGTGACTATAAAACAATGTTTTCATCTAAATATAGTTTATTGAATAGGTGATGAAACTCTCAAAAAATTCTTCCATTCTTATTTTTTCTTTCTTCTTTTCTTTTTACATGTATGGTTTTTAAATAAAAATGTAAGGCATCCACAGCAGCATCCAATGTATAAGCTCGTTGCATATATTCTAAAGCTACTCTATCGGAATGAAATATTTTACGTGAAAAAGATAGTAAAAAACATTATCCTCTGTTGACAACATAATACCTGGGAGATAATGTCAAAATTATATGAATACATAAGTTATAATTTTGTGTAGGAAGGAGGTGACGCTCTAACTCTTTGACATTCTGTATATTCTTGTTTAGAGTTCTTTGAGTGGATTGAAGAGTTCTTTCCTTAGAATATTTAATATACCTGGTCGTTTCTATCCAAGAACCTGTGTCACGAAACAGCGGAAGCGGCAAACCTGAAATAGATGAAACGATAGTTAGTTCATAACAGAAAGAATGAGAGTTTACGTTCGACATATTGTACGAACACTACACCGAATGATAACGTAGTCTACATCCAAAAGAAAATATAGGACTACAGGTAAAGCATAAGTGCGTAAAATCAATATTATGCTGCAATCATGAGAACATCTAGTTGCAGTTTTACTGAAGAGTCTCTGAATCCGGTTTCATAAATCATGACTCAGTATCTTCGTGTTTATGGTATACACTACCGGTTTGAATATAAATTATGATACTCTTTGGACTAAGATCTTCAAAATGTAAACAACATTGTTTAGAATGCGTCGGAAAGGAAACTTTTAGATAGTCTTTCTAATGTTTTAACATTGAGATTACTTAAGATAATACTAGAAATGCTCAATATTTTTTTGGTGGATGTTTGTTTTTGCTTTGCAGAACACGTAAGAATCATCATAAAGACTGATTAGCTGTTGAAATCTTAAATGGAAGGAACCAAAACAGTTTCGTGATTAGCAGCAACATTGTATTAAATTTTGCCAAAACCCTCATATTAATTAGTACTTACTATCCAACAAATTGCTTTCACTGCAAACCTAATAGTGTGATCTGTATTGTAATGTGTACTCTTTTTTTGCAGATGAAGTCGACGTGATTGGTTACACAAGTAACCAAAGTGACTCAGATGACCACTCGAGTGTACAATCAGGTTCGAGTGACAGTGGCGTCGCAATGTCAACCGGTCGCCTGACATTGTCCGAGATGGAAGTACTGTAGGGAGACATGCCAGAGGCTGTCGACGCGTCCAGAGCCAGTACCGACTATCGCCCCATCACGCGTCTCCTCTAGTCAACGAACATCATGTCTGCTACTACTGTATTTTGCCATCTTGGCCACCTATCATCGTATTCACTTACTATAATGATATATAAATTATTTATGTATATTGTACATATTTTAAATTTAAAGAAAAACAAAAGATAGAATCGTATGTAAGGAGGTGGTCCGATGCCCACGGGCCGCACGCGTCATTAACTCACATTTAAGAGATTATATTATTTGAAAAAAAAAACAATACTTACTTCATCAGACCCTCCTGCGTACATAATAATTAAATTATAAATACATAATACATTAGTGTTAATAAAAATTGAATTAAAAGAAAAATAGGCGGGTCAGAGCTCTGGAATCGCATCGCAGGCCCGCACTTCAGTCCTGTTCCCCTATTGCGGGTTCTAGCTCCTCCCCCCCTACCTTTTTCCTTTATTCTGTGTGTGCCTATAGAGCACTAAATTTGACTCCCAACGGAGTTTACTTTGTATAAAGAAAGAAAAAAAAGTACTGTACAGTTTAGGGTGTCCCCCGGGTATGGTTGGCGGTGGGCCATGCACTTCTTCAGATCTCCGGCTCGCCGCCCCTCCAAACATCGGTTATAGCATTCAAAGAGTACAAATCCTTTATATATGTCCCAATAATAGGGACCTTATATTTTATATGGGCGTGGGCGGGACGCGGACCCAGAGCCGTGGCCCGTCCTCGTAAGAACTGAGAGTGAAAGCATGAGCGAATGTGTGATTGACAGGTGATTGCACGGGTACTGATATACCATTGGAGACACATGGACATACGCAGCTCTCTGGCAACACAGCTGCTTGCCACCGTGAAAAATGAACATTTTTTTGCTGCCAATTTAAGAACGAATTTATGTATTGTACCTAACTTCATAAGTACCTCATAGTAGGTTACAAAAGCTTAATTTTAAAGTACTCAACATCCCAGTGCAAAATACCAAAAATCTTAAAATACTGTATGGAATTATTCTGTCTTGAAATTAAAAGAGCCAAGTTTAACTTGCATTATTCATGCCGAAGAGCTGCTAAAATGCTGTCTTGCCGCAACTCTATAAATGTTTGCTTCTCTTAGCCTGCAATATGCAGATCTGTAATAGGAATTATTTCTGTGTTTACTTGTACATCAAAATGCTTTCTTGCAAAAAAAAATATAAGTGTATATTCCTTACTGATCACTTGTGTTTACTGACTAAATACATAAGTAATAAAAAGTGGTGGAACAGCTGCAAACCTGCAGCCCAACAGCAGCAATATGAATTGATACAGTGTTGTGAATCAATCGCCACGTCCTTGATCAGTTATGTGTCTTAGGTGTCCCTTAGATAGATTTATTGATAGGTTGTAGGTATATTTCTAACGCATTTGAAACATTTTGCTGCTATACATTTTAGATCCAGTCGCTTTTTCCCAGTTAAGATTGTGGATGTGACTTAATTTAGCAGTTTTTGTTTTCTGCATTAACGAACGACAATTACCTTGATATTATTTGAATGTTTGGGTATATTATGCATAATGTCTTACTCGCACAAAAAGCTATATTTTAACCAAAATATTGAACCAAGAAATGCTATATGAGTTCATATCCACAAGATTACATTAGTTCAGTGTCAATATTGTAGACCAGCAGCACTCCTATCACCTGTTTCAACTTTTTCATGGTTGTTTGAGAAATTATTGTACATACTTACTTGTAACTATTCATATTGCATTGTTCTGTTCTATTTTATTTTTGAATTCTATAAAAAAGAAAAATAAAGAAATAAAATAAAATTCTGTGTGTTATCTTCACCTTGTCCACAACCTCATCTGAATACTTGATAATTATCAGTGATAACTTGTTAAATAGAACTCCAGGATAGTATATGAATAAATTTAACTAAACTTACTAAAATAAGTGGATGTGCGTAATTTTGAAGTGATGTGTTAAAAAAGGTGATTTAGAAGATGACCATGAAAGGCAGTAAATGTACTTACTGTACAATAACATTTTTTTACTTACAAACTTTCATTTGTTCTATTTTTAAATGTAAATAGTGAAAAGACATAACTTGCAATGAAGGTTGCTTCAGAGAAGGCAAGGGTTGTAAATAAATGCAGCTGATGAACATGTGGAGGCTAAGATTTTGAATATTTAACCATTTCCTATATTTAATCGATTCTATATTAAAATCCTTTCCTTAATGCGAAATGTTAATATCCTTGTATTGCAGTTTTGTGACTAGTTTGGTTCAATTCTTTTAGTCAGTTTTAGTTTCAGCCAGCCACATACTTACTAATGCTCATATTCATAGTCAGTACTTAACTTAAACTCTAGCAAGTCTTGGTTTAGCATGAATATTCAGCTCGTAAGATAAACTCAAGTCTCCTGTTTCTTGACTTCAAGTCTGAGCATGTGTCAAGTAAGTATAAAAGTTGTATTTTTGAACTGTCTCAACTATAAATATTAGAGCATGCTTGAGTAAAGCTCAAGTTCAAGCTTGGCTCAAGTACTGACTATAAATTCAGGTTTAAACTACAAATTGTTGGAAGAGAGAAGCTTTGTATGTCATACTCAAAATTTGTTACAGCTGATATTTCATGTTGTTGCGGTAAGGACAAATTATAATAGAGAGAATTAGTTAGCTAAGTTTAATTCTATATGCTTATTGATAGTATTTCAACTTGAAACGCCTTTAAACAGCAAAAGAAAAAAAATGATTATAATATTTCCAAATCAAGGCCATCAGAAACCGGCTGCAGGATTAGTTTAAGTGGTTTGGCAAATCAAGATAAATAATACGAGACTTGAAACTGACAAACTGTAGAAATATTTGAGCCACAACAAACCGCGTGAAAACTAGCAAAAATAAGCTAAACCAGTCTCGTCAAATCACATGCAGAGGAAGTCACTGACTGAGTATCCATTAATGTTTACAGAATTCATGCCAAAAACATCTTTTATTACAGCAATTGTTTTATGTTTTTTCAATATGATGCAAAGCCTTTACTTTTAGAAAGTTTTGTTGAAATGCGGAATAACTACTACTTTAATGAAATTACATCATGTTGTATTCCATCCCTTATAATATTAGGTAATTCTTTGACAGTAGCGTAATTACCATACTTATGACATTTTTAGACCAAAAGAGTCGTTTACCATACAAAGTGCAAATAAAAGGCATATTTAACATATGCATGCATATGGTTGTTTGCTTAGAGAATGCACCTGAGTAGAGTCTAGTCGGACTCACTTGAATACTACAATTTCATTTCTCGATAATGACCTCGCTTATTTCTGCTGACTAGTAGTGTTAAGTTTTACTTTGTATTCTTAAAAGTAATTTTGTATTATTAGTAGGATTGGTATTATTAAAATAAAATGTTTCAAGTCAAACAAAATTAGAGATCTATTAATTTTAAATAAATGATAAACTTCATTGATCTTAACATCATTTTAATGCATAAATTGCAAATATGCACAAATTGTTCATGACGCTTCATAGTCTATCTATATTGGAAATTTGGTAATTACATATTTGCAACGTCTAGGGCCCAGTGTACAGAGGGGCTCAAAGTTCAAAGCACCCAATATATCAGAAAACCGAATTATTATATTTATGTGGAATGGGGTAATTTGATAATACTGACAATTTTATTGAGATTTAATGATTTTGAGATGATTATAGTTTTGCCACTTTTTAATCTCTTACAATTATTTAAAAAAAACTTACATTTTCTTGTTTTATATTCGTATTAATAAATTCTTTTATTTCTCGTTGACGTCAGCAAGACCCTAGTAAGTTTTTGTGGGGGGTCAAAATTCTAAGTTAGTGTTTGAAGATTGCTTAATATCTTTATTGGTCTTTTTCTTTATAGGATTAAAATACTTGAGGGATGGATCAGTAGATAAAAAACTGGGTAGTAATTTAACAGGTACAAGCAGCAAATTTGTTGAAAAAAAACAGCAGATTGGGCAAAATTGGCATAACTTTAATGTTGTGTATTACTACATACTAAGTAAACATTGAACCTCTCTGATAGTTAAACATTTTCAATATAAGTCATGAGTTTGATGCTTGGCGGCTTGGCCAAGGTCCTGAGATTTTTCATGCAGAAGAAACCTATAAAAGTATGTATGACTACAATGAGTTCCACATTAAAAAAAATCATTACAGGGGTTGGAGTATCTTCAGGTTTGACTAAATTCTAGCTGATGATGAAATGACCATAGTAGTTGAAGCCATGAGGTCCAAGGAAACTGTGATCTGAAGCCTCAGCCAGAAAACAACTACTATACATATAACTACTTGAAAAGTGATGTAAAACAAAAATGAACAGATCTTTATTATGCAAAAAGCTTGTGGTTTTATGATTATTACACTAAGTTTTATCAAAATCTCAAGACGTGTTTGTTTCAATCTTTATCAGTCTTGTTTTGTTTTTGAATCAATTATGTATATCTAAATTTTATCTAAAAGTGTTTGCAAAAAAAAACAATGTAGTTGCCTTTATAATTTGTTAAAAGTAAAGTAGATAATTTGTTTTCTTGATTTGAATAAAATTATTATCGTGCTGGGTATTTTTCTCAACATTCATCATATGTATGCTGGTTTCTTAAGCAGGATTCACACTTATGCACTGCGATGCAGCATCAAAGTGCGTGTATGTTGCTGCAACTTTTGATGCGCAATCACTTCAGATTAGCGCAACTTTCCAAACTATGTTTATAATAATAAAACACAACCCATAGACTTTTATAATCTATAAGAATTATAGCATCATCATATTTTATGGTTGAATGAGCTGCTGTAGTAGTAAGCCAAATACCCCTAGAAAAATCACCAAAGTTGCATTAAAAATTGTCAACTTGCAACTCGGTGCGCATTAAAAAGTGCACGGAAAATTGCACAGCATGAACGCAAAAAGTGCATAGTGTGAATTCCACTTTATATTCCAATTCCCAAAATTTCCAGTAAATTGGATACTCGATAGTATATTGTTTTATCTACAGTACAACGAGAGATTATATAAGCTTCTTCTAGATGGCGTGTAAGTTGTGACAACAACTGCGCCCCCTAACACTTTACCATGTAAGATTCTCCATCTCAGGGTAACAAGGTCAACAACACTTAACATCAAATGATCAAAAATTTTCCGATTTCTTTATAAATTATAAAAAACTTTATACGTAATTTGTGCAGTAACTTGAAGAAATGTGATTGTGATTTCTAAGTAAGTACTCCTGTGCGTACTAACCTCTATTAGTGACGTTAACGATTGTCCTATAAAGTGCAACCTACATATTAAAACACATCAAAATCTTGTTGAATACTGCGGCTATGTAGCAAGATTTTGTAATCTAATAACAATTTTGACGATTAAGTAAGCTGTTAGTGTGGAAGATTTTATAATTCTCTTGTTTCATTACGATTTTCTTTTGTTTATGGACGAATATAAACTTTAGAATTAGCGCCAAATTCAAAGTGAACACAAAAATGAAGCGTTTTTAAGGAAATGTGTTTTATTTATATTAAGATTGATTAGAATTGTACGTGTTGTTACAGATGATTACGGATTCAATCCATCAACATAGCAGGATGATAGTTTTGCCAACATAATTCTATTTAACCGAACGACTAACTGCCTGTACAGTATGTGACCATAAAACTCTTCTTTATAAAACTTGACAAACAATGGTTGATACAACTATAAGTGAGAATGAAACCGTACAAAAGCTAAATAATGCATATCCAAAAGTAAGCACGAGTTATAAGACATTTTTGCACAATCAGTCTAATTTCGAAGTGAAAAACTATAATTGCTTAGATACTAATGGTGATTTAATGCATAGTGATTGTGATATTTTACCTAACAACAATGTGTGTACAAACATGGAACTATCACATTGTTACGTAGATGGAGACTGTAGCAGCTCCATGCAAAAGAGAGAAATGGCATCGTCTTCTTCTCGCTCAAATTCACCTTATGGGGAAAGTTCATCTGAAGCACCTTCACAAGCATGTGACACACATTCTGTCCACCCTGCAGGTAAACATGTGCAACTATTACTGTAACCTCATTTTTATTTGTATTTTTATTATTTGTGTGCATCTAATATTAAAATAACAAACTTGAATGAGAATGAATCAATCATAATTCTGAAAATTACACACATACAATAACAGATTTTTATGTCTTAGACACAACTGCCACTGGTGATTACATGCTAGAATCTCAGCAGCATTTGATTGGTGATTTTTCCAATTTAAATAAACAACATTTGAGTGATGACACAAGGGAAGAAAGACTATTTTCATCAAATTCAGTAGATGTTAGCAATGGTGCTTTTACATCATCAAACCACAAGATTCATAAGTCACCGAATAACCGGAAAAAGCTAGGCATGGGTACCGGTACAAGAACCAGCCGGGGGCGGCCTCGTAAAGCCCTTGTTGCTATGTATCACAGTCAAATTAGTGGTGATAAAAATGCAATTAAGATCCGAATCAAGAAAAGTAATTTAACAGCTCAAGTTCAGGTTGGTTTGCATTTTTTATTATTATTAATCTCTTTTTAATAAACAAGGTTAAACGTATTATTAGATTGCTTATCATTACATTATAGTTTCAATATACAAGTAGGTATTCCATTATTTGTGTTGTATACTAAAGGTAAAAGGAATTGTTTTGGTTCAGTCTATTCACCTTTCTTAATTATTTTGAAGTGAGGCTTTGGGCAAAAATTATTGGATTTTTTTTCAACTATATTAATGAATAAAAAATTGATGCTTGGTATCTTTGGTTGTGGACGCAACAGTAGCTTTGAAGGTTAGTCTGGAGCAGGGTCTGTAATTAATAACAGTGGCATAACAACTACCCCTATGGCTCCTATAATGTGGGAGTCCTCCAAAGAAAAAGGGTTCCTCCAAGGTAGACTAGTTTTTAAAGCTCACATGGGGAACCCAATCTATGTTGCAACCCCTAAAGAAACCGTGTTTTCTCTAGAGAGGGCTGGATTGTAGCCCACTATAGATGTCCTTGGGGGGTAGGCTTTTAATTAGTTGTTAATGATACTAATTAATAATAATAAATGGTCCAATAATAGTGTGCTATGAAGGATAGGTCATTTTTAAGGCTCAATTAGCATAAGCAATGTTATTTTCATTAATCGATGACAATTTATATTAAAAATCAAGAAATTAATAAAAATTAATTACCGTGAGGGTAATTTTGAATTTCATTTTGAACACGTTTTGAAGGTCACTTTCCAGTTTATTTTTAACAGTAATCAAATTACTATTTATTTAAATTCATAATATTTAGAGTAGCAGGGCTGGTGTTTTGATGTCAAAAATTTGTTTCCTAGCATTCCTCCTAATGAATCTAAGGAACTTCTTAAACGTATCTGGATGACATAGAAAAAGACCAATTTCTAAAGCTTTTTGAATTGTGCATCAATTAGAGTTTCTTTACATTCAAAGGTAACTTTTATGAAAAGACCCAAGGCTTAAGCATGAGAAACAGTCTTTCACCTTTATTAAGTGAACTCTTCATGAACAACTTAGAAATAACCCTCCTCCTGAATAGTGATTTTCTTAAGAAAAATTATATCTTTTGGTCAGATGTGCGGACAATGTGTTGTGACTATTAAAGGGAACTGAAACAGAATTAGACAATTTTCTAAACTTTTTGAATAAATGGCACCAATACATTCAATTCGCATGCGAAAAAAGTGCAGAGAGTATGATCCCATTCTTAGATTTTCTGGTTATTGTCAAGAATAATAAATTATACTTTGATATTTATAGAAAATATAATATCATCCCCAAGAATTCTAATAATTTATTTTCCCATAAAATGGCATCTTTAAATTTGTTAATCTATAGACTTATTAACATTCCCCTTGATAACTATAACTTGAGCAAAGAACTTAATGTAATAAAACAAATTGGTGAACACAGTGGTTATAATAACATAATAGACAAACTTTTAAACAGAAAGCTATATAAAAAACCCTTAAAAAATAACATAGGCTTACTTCTCAATATGGAACAAACCAACAAATTCATTTCTCTATTTTACATGGGTCATGTTCAGACTACATATCTAGGATGTTTAAAAACTTCAATATCAAGGGGTCGGATTCAGTATGAAAAATAATAATTACAAACAATTTTGTCATTACAAAATTTAACCCGATATTAAAACAAACTCAGTTGTAAAGAATGCAATGCGGTATACATTGGCCCAACGAGGAGAAATATTAATATCGGATTTAAAGAACATTTAAAATGTATTAAAAATAACAATAAAAACACCAATTATTCTGCTTTCGCTGAACACATCCTGACTACAGGACATACTCCTGACCTTGATGCGGAAGTGCTACACATTAGTGACAATTATAATAAGCTTACCACTTATGAATAGTTTGAAATATCTATGCATGAAAAGAACCCGAAAAGCCTGTGCATTAATGAATTTAAACCAGAGTGCCCTATTGTCCTACCATTACAAAACCTTCTCCTGAAGGAACATCCTATATAGTATCAAATTATAAATATTTTAAACAGATAAAAACTTCTTTGTATTGACTATCAATTAAAACTGATACAACATTTTACATTCATAACTCAAAATGTTATTTTATACTTTTAATTGTAAAATATCAAATTAATGTAATTAACATAAATAATAATGTAATTTACACAAGTTTATAAATTGGAATTGATATTTAGATGGTAGGTAGGTTAAAACCAGTGGTGTTTTCTCTGGGTGTGCAAGTTGTGTGTTAACGCCCAAGCAGAAAATGTAAAAAATAAATAAATAAAACGTACTACGTTATTATTTTTATTGGATAAAAAATTGTTTTTAAAACCTTAACTCGTACCTTTATAGCAAATTATCAAAAATCCTCCCAGAAATTTAAAAAACTTGAGGGTAGATGAGTAATGGAGGTGTACCTACCAGGCTATTTATCTAAGTTGTTAATATGAAAACCATTGCCTTACACGACATTGTATGGGTTACGTTCGGTATATATCGGTAAGCTTGGATTCGTTCTCTTTAACAAACCAAGGTGTTAAAAATTATTTTAACACCCTTCAATGTAAATGCCTCAATATGCCCAGATTTGCTTTACTGGTCTTTTGCTGTTTATCCATTGTAAGTGCCCTCGCCAGCTTAGTTGTCTCTTCTCGATGAATCTCAATATTGGGTCGATTTTCAGTTCTCTTATTTGTGTATTTATTACTCTATCCATAATTGTCACTCCTTTAACTCTTCTAAGGTATCTCATTTCTATTGCCTGTATTCTGCTTTTTTGTCTTTGATTCAAGGTCCATGTTCCGCATCTGAATGTTAAAATCGATCTGAAAATCGTTTTGAATACTTTTATTTTTGTTTTCCTCAATATTTCTTTTTTGTTTATGAAAGTTTGCCCCATTATGTAACATATCTTCATTGCCATTTCTATTCTGCTGTTTATTTCTAACTCGTGGCTTCCGTTACTTTGTATGTCCATTCCAAGATATTTAAATGCTGTTACTTGCTCAAAGTGCTCAAAAGATGCAGATTGTAATTTTTCTCAATTTCTTGTTGATATACTGAAAAACAGCTTGAGAAAATTCCAAAAAAATGCTGGTTCTTGCTTAAGGAAGTTTCTTTCTGAAAACCCAGTCATTGTGATGGATGATGAAAAGTATTTTTGTTTTTTCTAATGATTTTGATAGTTGTAACCATGGATTTTATGCTGACAATAAGAAAAACGTTCCCAATAATGTTAAGTTTATACAGAAACCCAAATTTGAAAAGAAAGTGTTTGTCTGGTGCGCTATTTTGTACAGAGGAGTTTCCAATCTTCATAATCAAACATTGAAAGGATCGGCAGTCAATGCTTGCCAAACCTCAACCAGTTTACAAAAAAATATCATGTGGAAGATACAATTTTGTTTTGGCCCAATTTAGCATCCTCCCACTATGTTATAAAAACCATTGAATGGTTGGATGCAAAAAACATACCTTTTGTTCCGAAAGCATCAAACCCACCTAATATACCTGCAGCAAGGCCAATAGAAAATATTTTGGGTTTTTTATCACGAATAGTCTATGCCAATGGATAGGAAGCTACATCTGAGGAAGAACTCGTTAAAAGAATTAAGAAATCTGTTTAAAAAAGTTGACTCCAGGTTATCCAGAAAGTGAAGCTTGGTGTTAAAAGCAAGTTAAGACAAATTGAAGATTATCAGTAGTCTAAATAATGTTTTCTCTTGCAAATTTAATGTAGTTTTAGAATATTTGCCATTGTTTGAAATAAATACTTCTCTTCATTTTCTAGAATGGTTTTAAAATTATGCAGCTACTTATTACACACACCTTACAAGAGGAAAAACTTTTTATTATTAGTTTTAGGGTAAAATGTCATTCTTGATCAAATTTTCTGCTTGTTTTAAAGCCTTCAATAATGGTAATATAATTTTGATGTTACCAACCATAATGAAAGAAATTAAAAAAAAAAGTTTTTCTTCTTGTAAATTCAATCTGGGGACATACTGTATATTATTGTTTTATTCAAATTTGTATTTATAATTATCATTTTGAAATGTCAAATTGAATTTGAATACTGGTGTAATCTAACAATTCACAACTGTTAACCACTAGTTACTCTCTTAATGGGTTGTCACATGGTATTGGTCATGGCCCACTTCAACTTTGGTTTTTTTTGATTGCTTATACATAGATGGTTGTAGAAAATTCATATGGAAAGAGATGTTGCGGTATGAGTGTGATTGCAGGCCTGAGGCAATGTAACCTTTTCCACATGAGTTTTACAAGTAACTATTATGCAGCACCAGCATAACTACTCCAAATCAACTCACAAGTGACAGTTCTCTAACCTTCAAAACATATTCCAAATCGTGCCAAAATTATATTCAAAACTACCGTCACAGCAAGCAATTTCTAAGATTTTATTGATTTCTAACTTAGATTGTTATAAAATAATGACACTGTCATTTACATTAATTTAGTCCTAATTTTTGGGTTTGAACTCTCTTATTTATGGACCTTGGGTTTTAAAACATTTGAACATAGTGCATTGAGAGTATTAGGGATTCAAATTATAGATTACAGTGCTGCCGACTACTTACTTAGACTATTCTATTGTGGATTCACCGATTTGTTTATGATTTTGTTATGGTAACTCTAGTTTGTTCATGTTGGTTTTAATATTGTAGGTTATTTTCTTATTATTTCAATCTATGTGTGGGACCGTACATTATGTTAGCAGAATGTGGTTGAATGGAGTCTGTTTAAAAGGATAAGATTTTGCTATCTGCTATCTTTAAATCAATATGTTGTTGCTGCTTTCTGGTTATCCAGCCTTCCCACTAACCAACAGCATGCTACAACAGCATCTAGTTGCACATTAAAACTGCAGTGAACAATTTAATACCATGAGTTTTTGTCATCCCACAAAAGTGTAATATGTGGTTCCACACTAATGAACTTTGTTTGATATTATCCTGAGAATATAGAAATGGTGTATTTTGAAAACAAATCATGTGTGAGTATCCACATTAGAATAGTTTAAAGATGAATATCATGTGGAGAATACATACTTGCGTTTACATCCCCGTCAGTGATTACTGGACCATATTTTTTTAGTCAAGCCTCTAAGCTTTGAAAGCTCAAAAAACATATTTTTTCTTGAAATTATCTTAAAGGTTAAAAAGAGGGTTGAAATTCAAAACAGAAGGGACCTTACATGATAAGCGCTGATTTTGGACCCTGTTAAATTGTATGAACCCCATCTCAGTGAAGTTGGCCCAACTAATAAAAATGTATTTTTTAAAGAAATTTATCATGTTGAAGGAAAATGTATTAAAATTAATACAATTTTATAATAACAGGGAATTAATTTATTAACTTTTAACACATAAAACTATGAATGATCACTTCTCTGACTTTTTCAGAAACAGCTTTACCCCTAGACATGTTTAATTTTTAGCAGCAAAAAGATATGTTCAAATAACTATAAATGTCACTCTTAGCTTATTTACAATTATTAAAACGTCAAATATTATCATCTGTTTCATAACAGTACACTTGATTTCAAAATAGTGATGTACACATTTAAGTTGTTTTGAGCATGTATTTTGTTAAAATCAAATTATTTTATTAAAAGTCCGACTTGAAAGCAAGTACAACTGCAAATGTTTAAAAAAATACTCTAGGAATATGTAGGGAAACTTAAACTAATATATTTTAAAGAATAGTTTATTTTACTATGACTTAAAGTAACAAATTTCATGTTTTCGGTAGTTGGGCCAACTTCACTGAGACAGGACTCGTATATGGTTGCTAGGCAACAGTTCTTATGTGTTTTAAGTGTATAGTTTTTGTCTACTCTTGAATTTTGGATCCACATAACCTACTGTCATGATGACAAACAAATATATGCATCATAGGCATAACATCATGCAAACATATTTTGCTATAAATTAATTAGAACAATTCTGAAATGTTTGAAAAACTATGATGTAAGGATAAAGCAGAGTTTGATTCATAAGAGTAATCAAATTACTAAGAATCCATTTAATCTTAAATTTGAAAAAACACTATCAATTAAGGTGAATACAAACTCCTAATATACCACGCCAATGAAATGTCATAAGATTATTTGAGGTTATAATTGACAGGAAACATAACAGAATAATTCCCTATTTACTAAATGCACTAAAATAACTATGTCAGATGCTTTGTACTACTTGGTACTTGTCATATTTGTAGGTTAGGTACTTTGTCACATTTTCAAATTAACATTAAAGTATTCATTTTGCTTATTAAGGGTATAATCTAAAAATAAACAGTTTTGTTATTAATAACATCCATCTAAACACGTAAACAAAGGTGAATACAGACCAATTTTAAACATATATAGTTGAACAGAAATTGTAGTATCAAAGGTTAATGTTCTTATGGTGCTAGTTTTACTTCAAAACAAAATCCTTAATGTAGTTGACATGACTTTTGCCATGTCTATACCATCCATATAATTTATAGTGGTTCTTCATGGGAATTAACTTTGTAACAAAAAACCTTTACAAGCTAAATTACTCACGTTGACAGCTACACTGTTGCCCCATGTGAGAAAAATGCTCCCAAAGGTAATATTCTTTACAGAAAGTACACTTGAAATCACCGATGGGAACCATTACATTCTCAATGGAAAGATGCCATGGCCAAGAGTGTACCTTGTTGACTATTATTGATGCAGACAGTCAGATATCATAGACTTTGCTGAAGAGAATTCTTTCAAATGTGTGCAGTATGGTGGCAAAGTTTAGGCAAACATCTTAAAAACAAACAAGAAATAAAAAAAATAGCCAGTCGGCAGAAATTGGCAATTCGTGATGAAAAAATGTATTAAAACAATAAACTTTCTAATAGGCATTTTCACTTGTAGAAAAAAATGTCTTTTATAAAATAATCGAGGAAAGTGACACATATCAAAACCATAAATACAAAATTATACTGAAGCTTTAATCAAAATAGTTACTAAGCAATTAAATGATAAGCAATTAAGTATTGAATTTTAAAACCCAAGCTCTATCTGATTATTTTAATAAAATATGAGGAACTGTTGAATAAATAATTATAATGTATGTTTTTTGCTTCTATTTAATGTTACCTCTTTAAGATGGACATCTCTCGTGGGCGAACAGTTTGCTTGTCATGCCAGGTGTCTGCCTAAGGGAGGTTTTACTGTACTAAATACATAAACTTTTTTGTTTATTAAGTTTAGGTGGTAGTAGGTATAGGTACATGTTTATAAGTAACTGTAAGTTGGAACCGTCTAAACTTTGTGTTTGAGCATTGGCTTTGTGCAATCTAATTATCAGGAGAATCTTGGTTGCAATAGGAAAATTAGTTGTACTGTCAAAGACTGCTAGCAATCAGTTTGCTTGTATCAAGATTTATAATTAAAAAGATATAAGAAACAAACAACTGTATATATTATGTTTATGATTTAAAATTTCAATAGTGGTTTTTAATGAAAGCTTTTCGATATAATTTGATTAAGATGTGCTTGAACACTACAGGATGCAGGTAATAAAGAAATACGGCCATTGTTAAATGTGTAAGGTAACCAGTCTATATATACAAAAATACTATGGTATGAAAGTGGTCATTTAAAGTCTTGAAAGGAAAATACAATTTAAGTTGACTTAAATCATATTATTAGAAGTAACCTGTAAAATGTAGGAAATGATTTATTTAAAATATGTAATTTCTATTTGAACTACAAAAGAATGAACAGTATTTGATTTCTAATTTTTATTATTAAATGTTAACAGCTTCCACCAAATAAAAAAAAGAGTGGTAGACGAAAAAGGCATAAAATGAATTCAGACACTGACACTTCTGATCATGAGAGCAGGCGAAAACGCAATAAGTCACATGTAGAAGCAGAATCTGATGTTACAAGTACCCAGGAACCAATTGAGCAAAGTCAGTGGGCACACATGCCCCATGATATTTTGCATCGCATATTCCAGACTGTTTGTGCCCAGGAAGGTTGTTTACCATTACTTGTTAGGTTTGTAAACAATCTTTAAATTGATAATAACGAAAATGTATATGCAAATGATGGTATTTTAGATTGTGCCAAGTTTGTAGGCATTGGCGGGATGTGGCATTGTCACCACTTTTGTGGCGTAATATAGATCTGAATTGGGTTCGGGAAAGACTACGTACTGATCTCAAACTTCATTGGTTGATTCAGAATCGACTGATGTCTTGTCAAGATTTAAACCTTGGTAAGTTTGCTGCAAAAATAAAAATAAAAAAACAATGCAACCAACTTCTAAAGTTTTAATATTTTACAATATTGATCTTTCCGTTTTTCAATTTTTTTGTATTTATCTTTCAAATTTAAAAATTTATTGTAAAATTAGGTGAATGGAAAGTACGAAACATACAATTAGCCTTGGAAGCTTTAAGTGAGCATTGCCCTGAATTAAGGGGACTCACACTAAGTGGATGGAAAGGCCTTAATGCAGATCACCTCAAATATCTAACTACTGAATTTGGTAAACTCGAAAGATTAGATCTTTCATCAATAAATGTAAGTTATAAGGAATCTTTTGTAAGTAAATGTAACTTCATTGATTATTCCAGAATACATCTGCAATTAACGCTCAGCCTTTGGTAAGTTTGGCTCAAACCATGAATAGCCGACTTACTCATCTTGTACTTGCCCACAATAAATTGGCTGGGTTCACACAAATAATGGCAGCTATTGCAGTGAGTTGAACATGGAGTAGAATAATAATTGTTGCTTAATTAATTGTAATATCTTTTTTACAGGCAAACTGTCCTAATTTGCAGTTACTGGACATATCCAATATTCGAACATTTGCTCATAACACTGCTTTACTTCATATTGAAAAGTTGCAAACAGGATGTCCTAAACTTAGAGTTCTAAGAATTACCAATAGTCAAGTATGGCTTGCACCTATCAGTCTGTCTAATCAGGTAGGAATATATATTATAGTAGGTTGATATTTCTTATACAATCTTCTTCTTAATATGCAGGTTGCTTCACCTGGATTTCCGATGTTGGAAGAGTTGTCTTTAGCCGGTATTGAAGATGATCAAATTACTGCCCGTTCAATAGACGATGATGGCATAGAAAGGATATTGAAATGTAGTAATAAGCTACGTTTATTAGATGTACGTGGTTGCATTCGCCTTACTGATTCTGGTTTAGTACGAGTGCCTGCTTGGGATCTTGAGCATCTCTTTTTAAGTGGTAGTTAATATTATCATACTTTATTTCTGCTAATTGTATTAATTTAATTATTTATTCTTAGCATGCTATGTGACGAGAACTCCAAACTCTGGTTTAGAACTAATTGTTCAAAAATGGAGTCATAGTTTACTAGAAGTGGATTTGGCATGGTCTACAGCTACATCTTCATTAGATGCTGCCGTGTTTGTACTCGCAGAAAAAGGAAGTGATTCTCGTTTGAGGTAGTATTTCTTCATTATATGTTTTTCTGTGTGTTTGCAATACTTGAATGTTTACAGAGTGTTAAACCTGTGTGGTTCTTCAGTCAGTCTGGATCCAGTGAAAGCAGTGTTAACAAAATGTCCAAAACTGCATTCCATAAATTTGCAGTCTTGCCGTGCTTTACCTAGGGGTATAAAACGTTTGTATACTGGAGAAGCTGTAGCCGAATTAAGGCAAAGTCTACAGGATAAACCAAAGACTGAAAATGAAGAAGCAGATCCAGAACAAACGTCCTCAGAAAGACCATTATCTGTCTAGTGAGAAACTGTTTTCCTTTTCTAGTGGATATAAAAATATAAAGTAGGAAAATTAAGTGGAGGTTTTTTTTTGTAATCAAACATGCCATTTCCTTTTTGTTATATTGACAAATGATAATAGAACAGGTAATGAATCCATTAGATTCGTTAAAGAGAAAATTGTAAAGTACCTGTAATTTTATAATGTAGATATATTATATTTTATTAGAATAGCATAAACACCAATGTTTTAGAAGTGAATGTAAGGAAATTAATTGATGCAATTATTTTAAAAGTTCTATCTTTATTGTTATAAATCAAATATGTTAAAATTATATATGATAATGAATTTATATTGTCTACAATGAGAGCATCTTATGTTAAGAAACTTAAGTAGGTACCATTTTGTAAAAGTTGTTCGACTAGAATTAGAAAATTCTATTACAAAGGGTTTTAAAATGCCAAAGCTTGTGTGACTTCAGTTAATAATTTCTGTTTTCTAGTCGAACTATATTCTACCATATTGTGGTTTTGCAAACAACTATTATCTCATAATAGATTATATAATGATAATGGATTTTTTGCACAGTCTTTATAATCATTTATGTAATTGATGTACTATTATAGCACCCGTACTATTTTCTTTTTATTTTACTCACTTTTTCAATTTACTACACAAATAACACACAGTGATTCCATGATGTTATGATTGGAACTCGTTTGGCTATGTGATGACCTCAAAAGTGGTGTCCTATTTTTTTGTAAAAATTTAAAATGTTGTTTTAGCACATTAACTTGTATAAATACATCCAATTATCTAGATATAACAAGATAAATAAATAATAATTATATATATAAAAATGATAGTAAGAGTTTATTATTATACAAAACAATTTAGTAGTTGTATAGAGAAGCAAAACTAATTTATATAATTTGTTCTTTATGTATGAATTTAAAATAACATAAACTGTAGATAGATGACATAATTAATATTGAATACCATAATATTAACTGCTGGCCAACTATAACTGTATTATAGGGAAAAAATAATTTTTTTATTTTTTCGAAATTTGTAAGAATAACAAAAATGGCCTTAATAAATGAGGTTTGTGGCAGTTTTGTACAGAAAGAGAACTAACTTAAGTATAAAGAAGGAAGTGAAACATTATATGTGTTATATAAACTGCTTTTTAAAATAGAATTGTAAATTTTTATAGGCAGTGAAGACAGAAAGCAATTTGTATATAATATAAAAAAAAATATTACGTCTAATTAATTTAATAAAAATGTCTTTCTTTTTAAATATCTAAAAGTAAAACTATTAATAGCAATTTTTTACATCAAAAATAAAATAGTAAATACATGTAAAAGAATTTCTGTCGATAAATATAATTTGACTTGTAACATGTTAATCACTGAATTTAAGAAAAGATTTATTAGTAAATAAAAAAGTACATTAAAATTCAGTACAATGCACAATAACTTGTATAGAGTCATCAAATTGAATAAACCTTTGAATGTGGTCTATTTACGTAATGATTTTGTAGTTATTTGGTTTACATAATAGTGTAGAAAGTAGAATACGATCAATCGATATAATTATCACAACATTTGCGTATTGTGAGTGTGATTAGTTTTATTGCGAAAAATATTGATTATTGGCAAATTTTGAATCACCTTGTACATGGTATTGTTTAAAGTAGTTGTATGTAGATGGCGCAAAATTTGACAAACGGAAAATTATCGTTGCCAACGTGAAAGCGTGAATATTGACAAAACTCACCAAAATCATTTGTCATTGCTTCCATGGTTGGTTAATTTTTACTGGCAGATGCAATGGCCGCTAGTAGTGGTGGTGCAGAGTGGTCTACGATTATAAAACCTTTTTTATCGGCGAATTACGAATCGTGTAATAAAACCGAATTGTTGGACTTGTGCTCAGCCATCGTAAAAAAGTAAGTAAATATTTTTTTGGAAAATAAATTTTGACAGTTGGGGATATTACGTCTGATTATTTTTTTGACATTTGGGGGCTTATAAATACTTCGTTATCATTGACTTTCTTTTCCAGCGAAAGCGAAATATTACGTTTTAAGGAAAGCAACAAAGTATTTTATAATTCTTTCGCCGCTTTAGCCGCGGACTATATAAGCTCTAATGCGGGTCGTTGTAAGTATACCTGTGCTTTTCATTTCAATTGTCTTATAAGATTGTGTATGCTCATTCTAATGAGTCAACGAATTTATGGTGAAATACTTAATTTTGTTGTAGTATCTGTCAATCATTTGGAAATAGTAACTGCTGCATGTCGTGTGCTGTTAAAATATCTAATAGGTGCTCTTCAGAGCGTTAGCCGTGAAGGCAGACCAAATATTGTACAAGCAGAACGTTGTTTAAAGGCAATCGGTGCATTGTGCATAGGCTCAAGTCTTTTAAGCCAATCGGAACTCAGTATCCTTATTAACATAATGAAAGGTGAAACATTACCATCCCATCCTTCTTCTACTGGTAAATATGCCATCATAATTATAACAGATACATTTGTAGTTTCAAATAATTTACCTTTAAATATTAATGGTTTTAGGTGGTGATAAAGATGTTATTAGTAAACAGGAAAGTTCTAAAAGTAAGTCTGATTTGTCTGTAAGTATTTTCGAGCAGTTAACGTTGCCATTACGCGATGGCCGTACAACAGTATCAGAACCTGGTTCAAGCGGGCAAGTTAATTTAAGTGAAGTTGTAAATAGTAATGATCCGAGTACAGAGATACATGTAAGTCTTATCAGAAACATTTAGATTTTATACAACTTAGATTTAATTCATTGTTTTGTAGAAATTATTTCTAGCCACAAATACGGAAAGCTTGCAAGCATTACGAGCTGGAGATACATTGGCTGATCTGTGCTTAAGTTTACCATCTATTAAACGTGCTCGTACCAAAGTCGAAGAAGCATTAGCCGGGAAACCATTTAGTCTTCCCACTTCTCATGCTGAAGCAACTGCACTTAGAAATAGCTTACCATCAACTGTAGCTGATATAGACTTGGCATTATCTGCCATTAATTTACCTGTACTGGAACCTCTCACTCCTAGTAAATTAGATAAATTATGTAATCTAAGCATGGCAGCTTTGTATTGTGCAGTTTCTCAAGCTGCTGCTAGCTCTGTACTCTCGTTAGGTTCAGCTGTATCTCCAAAATGCACATCGGCACAGGCTCAGGCTGCTAAAGAAGAAGATCTCGATGCTAATGCTGTTACTTTAGTAGAAGAAGCATTGAATATGCATACCTTTATTGGAAACATTATAAAAAATTCTACCAGAGCTGGAGGACATGTTAGTTAGATTTCTTTAAAGTTAATTTTATGATACTAATAAGATTATTCAAATCACTGCAGGTCTTTCAAAATCATCTCTTAGCAGGTGCATGGGTTTTAATATCAGGTTTACAGACACATTTAACACATAGCACTACCCCTGTAAGTGAGAAAGTGTCTCATACAAGGGAACGTGATGATAAAGGTCGCAGTCCAAGCAAATCACGAGAAACTAGTTCAGCTCGATCCAGTCTTATAAAATTTCAGCAGTCCTTTGGAGTCTTGTCTGTAGCGCTAGCCAGCAGAGCTCTTACATTAATATCGGAGTTATTTGATGATTTGCATTTAGAAGTTTGTGGGGGTGGTGGGAGCACACTACAAGTATGTATATGTATTTTTTTGTTTTATTTTAAACCATTTAGTTATGTATTTAAAAGGTGGAACCAGCACCGTTGGCAATTATGGGTCAATTCTCAGCTCTCCAGAGAGTGGCACGACTTTTGGGAGCAGCTCCTTTAAATCAGTTATTGTTTTATTTAGCGACTGTTAGTTATCGAAAGGCTTGTACATTGAAACGCATTCATCCACCAGAAGGTGATACATTTAGTCAAAGTGATTCAACTACATATTATGAAGATATGATCATGGGCTCAGATGAAAGTTCGACTGAAGGTAAACATAATTCTTATTTTTACTAAGAAAATCCAGTGATTCACTGATCTTTATTTATAGATGATGACAGTGAACCTATTTTGGGGCAGTGGTTTGAAGAAACATTGGCACCACCTGAAACTTCAGAAAGCAAAACTACATCAAATACAGAAAATACTGAACCAAAACCTTCTCAATCTGAACGAGCAAATTCTATTGTACCTGAAAAGGGAGAAGCACATGGCTATATATCTTTGGCGACACAAATTTTTGTCTTTTTAAATAGGCATTTTCTATGTTCTAAAAGTGCATATGTAACACGATATGTTAAAGCAGGTATATCAGAACAACAAATGGTGATATTAGCAGCAATTATTAGGGATCTCGACAGAGAAACTGCTAGGACTGAAGTTGGAACTATATCTGTGTATTTTGGTGCTGCATTAGGGCAATTATATTGTGAATTTTCCGGTGCTTTGACACGTTTTACACACAATCTAGTCACACATGTTGGTTTGCATAATTTACAGACAAGTCTCTTAGCTCACTTAGGTGTTTCTCCATGGAACACAGACGTCCCACATGCATGGCCTTTGCAAGTTTACCCACGTACTTTAGCTGTACTTGCTCAGGTGATTTAATTTAACTGTTTATCTTAGCAATTGTTCTAATTAAATTGTGTATAGGTTTTGTTACTGCGACCTCAAAATGAAAAAGAAGCTTCGGTGATAAGTATTTGGCATAGATTAGTAAATACCTTAATTGAAAGTGTTATAAATCCACCAACGGTAGTTGATTCTGAAAATGAAGGTAAACTTACTTTTTGAACTAATACAATTATAATTGTGTAAAATATTTTTTTAGACCTTAACGTTGAACATGCTCAAGTTCTTCTCTATCTATTCCACTCATTAAATTTAATGCAGAAAAAGTCTGTCGTATTATTAATGGCTGGTGGTGTTTTACGTTGCTCTGAGGTTGCACGTGGTCCATTACGTGATTCTCAACTCCTTCATCTTTCCCGATTGTTGCTTTTATTTGATTATATAATGAAACATTTATATGATGCACCTCCAGTATTATTAGAGCAAGTAAGTATTGTAAATAATTATATCAGAGTGAATTTGAAAGAGCTTAACTCAACTTTCTTTTCTTTAATTTGTGTATTATTCATATTTACCTGTGTTCTGAGGTTCACTGCAGAATCAAATTTCAAATTTTTGAAAAATAATTTATTTTTCTATTACTGTTGAGTGTAACATTTGCAAGTCTTTGTTTGATTTAAAAAAAAAGTACAGTAGGGAGTTATTTCAGATCATTTTTCATATAGTAGCATTATTGCTATGATAATAACCAAATAGATGACTGGTTATTACATATTTAACATAATTATGTTAATGCAATAACTCCCTAGTATCCTAACCTCATGTTACTAAGCCGTAAAGAAGTTGTAACATGACATATAATGCAGAATGGTATTTCTTAGTTTAACTGTTGCTAAATCAACAATAGCCAAGGTACATTTGTAAATGGTTACCAAACACACCATAAATTCACTATTTATACCATAGACTGTTCAAAAAAAAATTGACACTTGAGAAAATTTCCCAGGAACAATTCAGAAATGTCAGTGGTCAGTCACTCTTCAAAGTACTGAAACAAGTAATACAGTAAAAATCTGGCAAAAGTGTCAGTTATGATATTTACACTAAATTCTGTTCTTGCAAAAATGACAAAAATCATTACATTAACATTCATTATAATACAAACATTGAAGGATAGCAAACAACTTTTTAGTTATGAGTAGACTGAGGTGGTTTTAGGTTCGAATTAAAGAATCAGTTCCTGTTAACAATGATATGTATAAGGTAGGCGGGCCATGCCGACGTGCAAAATAAACCACAAGCAATGCATGTGTTACAATAGCTGGATGTGTGAAACTGGTAGGAGATGGATGGGAGGTAAAAACCTAAAATCGCCTCGGCTTAGTTATGAGACATTCATGAAAGTGAAAGAAATGGGTTTGTAGTCATGGGCCAAATTCATGAATATTTTTATGATTTCTCTTTTCCCGACCTTAAATCTCTCTTAATTTCTTCTAAATATAAGGGGACTTTCTTCCAATCTCCAAGTTTAGATTCATAGTCAAACAAATACAGATCATCCTGTAAGGAATTATTAAAGGTGAAAGACAAATACAAAGTATCTAACTTCAGTAAAACAATACATTTTTATATTATAAGTGAAGATCGGATTATATGCAAAATGCACTTCTGTCTTTTCGATATATTCCTTTTTTACTTTTTTAATTTTACTGCTTGTTGTGTTTCAAAAAGTCTTAGAAAACAATAAACCAAGTAATTCCAACATTTTGAAGAGATATTAAAAGATGAGGAGGCACATTTTGTATATAATCCGATCTTTAATTACATGTATAGTTTACAGTCTTATCTAGATACAACAAAGACAAACCGTTATCAATTTTAATTTTCATTATTTGCAAAAGAAAGGTTGACATTTTGCTGCTGAAATGTCACTCAATTTAATAAGTGACTTATTGGGCGATATGAATAAAATGTAGTAAATGTTTATATTTCAATTAATAAAAGATCAAAGATGTTTTGTAATTGGTAAAAATGAGATAGACATGTAGTAAAAGCATTTACTCCAGTTTATTCGTATGGCCCATTGTTTATGAATTTTGAAATTGAGGAGTAGATATAAAAATAACCATAAGTTGAAGATAAGGTCATTTCAAATAAGCTTCTTGAATTTGGTCCATATGGTGTGATAAATTCCCCCTGGTGTTTAGAAATGAACAGTATTTAGCACACTTTGGATGATGTCTTTACACTATCATTCCTGGGCCGATACCTTATTTAAAATAATCTGTTATATAGTGTTCCTAAATGATTGTGAGATATTTTAAGAAGCAATTCCTTGGTTTATTTCAAGACAAAAAGTTCATATAAACATATATCCAAAAATAATTTCTGAGGGAAAGATTAACCTCAAAGTATTACATTTCTTTAATATTTTTAACATTTTTGGTTCTTAATAAAGGTCAAATCACTAGTTTTTGTGTTTATCATTTTGTTTTTTGAAAGAGAATTGTATTAATTTTGTCACTTACACATAGTGAAATGAAAAATATATCTTTCTAGGATCTATATCTCCCTCAGAAGTCGTTTTTGAACATACATATGTTTATATGAACTTTTTGTCTTGAAATAAGTCAAAGAATTGCCACTTCAAATAATTCACAATCATCTATAACATGTGATAAGTAACTTTACTGTTCATACATTTGACAAAGGTGTACAGGGTGGCCCAAATTCAAGGTAAATGCAGGGTATCTCAGAAACTAGGAGAACTAGAAAAAACCTGAATACATGTTCTTGTTCTGCTTTTTTCTGCTGAGTTATAACAAAAAAAAAAAAATAATTTGTTTAAATGACAATCATAATAGGTCTTGACACATCTGAATTTTCTGTTTTCAAAATACGTAAGGTTTGTTATATTTATTTATTTATCAAAGCATAAACCATTGTGGCATCCATGTTGCACATGTCAGATCTTATTGCTTTTGTATTTAGATTTGTTTTTATTGGCAGTAAAGTAAAAAGTATACAGGGTGCTCAGCGAGGAATGGAACAGTGTAATATTTTAGTAATGAGTGAATATTTTGAAACTACTGTTTAAATGTCACTAAGGGGCGCACATTTACTGACACAAAAATTTTAATTTTCACTCATTCCTGCTAGCCTGCTAAGTGGTACCATCCGACTTAAAATCTTTAAATAGTAACAGCATTTATTTTATGTTAAATGAAAACCTTTTTTTTATTCTCAGCAAGCATTGTCTTGTTAAAATGAATCCAATGCATATCTGATTGTTGTAAAACTATACATCTTAATTTATTCATTTTTCCAGTTTTAGAAAACAGAAAATAAAAAGCAATGACATGTACAGATATTTGCAACAATTTAGTCTCAATTATAAATCAACGCACCTGAAAGCTGAGAAAACAGCAAACTTAGATATATCAAGACCTATTATGCCATTTAAAAGAGTAATCTTCTTTTGTTATGACTTGAAAACAATTGAACAAAATAAAAATTTGAAGTAAGTGCTTTATTCTAGACATCAAACCATACAAAGAATTCCTGAACATTTTTTTCCTTTTTTTTCAAATAAGGAAGATACAGCCACTTAATAAAATCTGGAAAAAAATCAATTTTCATCTATGACTAAAAAGCAAAAGAAGATATTTAAATTCTGATTTTACCAATGAACTCAGAAAACAGTAGGTCAAGAATGTGTATTCAGTTTTTTTTAATTTCTGAGATACCCTGCATTTAACTTGAATTTGGGCCATCCTGTCCTTCTCTAGATATGTAAGTACATTGTTAAAAAATGTGTGCAGTAGACCAGTTTGGGAGGAAAATTACATTATCTGAGCATACAGTGGCAGTGCTCGTATATTTTGTTTTTTTATATTATTTTCATATAAGAACATACAACTCCTCCAGTGTTCCTGATACTACTCTTCTGCGTATTTGCGTCATTCCTTATTCTGTGTAAAGTAGTCTAACTGCCCTTTCACAATAATGTTAATGGTAATGGTGATGTTAAGATGTTAACAGTAATGGTAATGTTAACACAATTCACATTAATAGTAATGTTAATGTTTAGAAGTTGGCATATTTAAGATTCCTGGGTGTAAAAGTGAGAGGAGCGTAGACAACTGCTGCGCTGTTAAAAAGTATACACAAAACCTATAAACAACCAACATAACCTCCATTCTTCACTGTGATTCTTCTTTTGATTTGAGATTTGAGTATAGTTTTAATTTGATTGTATTTAAAATGTTAATGTGACAGCACAAAGTGACAAAACAGAATAAATATGACAGATCAGTAAAATGAAGAGGGATGGCAGTGTGCACTGCACATGCTGTAAAACTTCATTTCTATTGGTAGATGTTGACTATGATGTTAAAGAATCCAAAATATTTTTGGAAGGTTAACATGAAGGGTTAACATTACCACTACCATTAGGATTGTTTTTAACGTTTCAATGACCACAACATATTTTAAGCATTAACATCTTAATGTAACATTACCATTACCATTAACATTATTATGAAAGGTCCTTAACTATTTTGTTGTATTACTGTAAAGATATAGTTTAGAAGAGTAAGCCATTTATAAAACATTAAGTTTACCTTTAAGTTGATAAACCTGAAAATGTTTAATATGTTTACTGTATTATTATTTGTTGATAGATACAATGGAATTTATTTTATTCGACAAATTTGAATACCGATAAAGACAAAGAAAACAATATGTCACGAATGTACACACCATGGAGAGAAATCGAAGATAATTATAGGAAGATTGCTGGAAATGAAGAATTTGCAATGAAGCCTCGTTTTTATGTAGTGACAAACATTGAGATTAATAACCAAGATGCACCTAAATTGGATGGACTTGCCTGTAACTTTATTTTAGGCACACCTGATAAATTGAGAT
This sequence comes from Ignelater luminosus, assembly GCA_011009095.1. Classification (NCBI taxonomy): domain Eukaryota; kingdom Metazoa; phylum Arthropoda; class Insecta; order Coleoptera; family Elateridae; genus Ignelater; species Ignelater luminosus. The sequence goes on from VTPC01003218.1 coordinate 95,642, forward strand.
ACCCTCTGCTATTAGATGCATTAATTGAGATATTAAATGTGACGCATATCACTTCAGGCACTGGTTCATCAAAAATGACTTTTCTTGGACTGTGTGCCACTCAATATTGCTTTACTATTTGTTGGAGGTATTTGTAGAAAGTCTTGAAAGTCTTTATTAAATGTAATAATTTATCTTCATTGTGCAGGCTTTTACAATTATTGCCTCCATCATCTCCATACATGGAACGTCTTGCATCATCAGAAAATCTAGCTGCTGGACCTCTATTGCTACATTCATTAATTTGGGGTGCTAGGGCTGGACACAAAAATTTTAATCGTTGGCTTAAAGATGCCTTAGTAAAACAAGGAATGTACACACAGCATGCAGAGAAATTATTAAAAGCTGTTTCTGATTCTGTTAATAACCTCAAGTATGATGTTACAACAGCAAAAAATTGCATCGTTGCTCTTACACCAGATATAAAAAAGGGTTTGTCAAGCTTTAATTAATCTTAAAAATTTCACGTCTAACATGAATAATCCTTATAGGAATGGTTTCTAAAGAAAGTTTACCTCCATTATGGCATTTATTCTTATTGGATTCTGTGCTTGCGAAAGTCCAAGTCTCACTGATAGATGAAGCTGAAACAAACACTGCTGATGCGTCAGGAGTTACAGTTTCAGGAGCAACTTACGTGCAAGACCTTTTACCACACGTGCTTAGACTTACTCAAACAATTTTGCACTGCACTAGGTTAGCCTTTAAAAGTTCTAGACTCTTCATTATTTTATGAATTACTTCTAATTTTAGATGGTCTCTTCTGCACTGTATGGTGCAACAGAGTGAACCTGCAGGAAAATTCACATTACAAGATTTTGAAGGTTTACAAGAAGTTTTGGCCATTGCTTCTAGTCGAAATTCCTTGACCAATGTTTTAGCAACAGAATTGAGTTCATTTTTACCATCAGCTGCTGCTTCTGTATTACAACAGTGGAATGTTTCAACTTTAGAAGAGTGTACTTGGGTAAAATTATTAAAAAGGTTGTAACAAAGATTTGTAAATTATTATAAATATTTTTATTGCAGACGCCATACTTAAATGATATAATACCTTCTGAGAGTTACATTTTAAAAATTGTAGACATTCATGTTTCAACTTTATCTATGACATTCCCATTTAGTATTAATCAGTCCTTGAAACGACTTCTTCAGTGTTTAGTAAAATTCATATGCCAACATGCACCAAAAACAGAAAATACTGATACCAAGAATAAAGCAATAGAATTATTGGTGCTTATAACACTAGATTTGAGGACAGAGTTTTTACATGAAAATGTATCGAAAACGTTAGATAAAATGATAGGAGATACAGAAACAGATGAACATCAAAAACGGGTGTATCTGCATTTCTTAGAACATTCATATAAATTAATTATTAATTATACATCATCTAGTACTTGCAATGCAGCTGTAGATGAAAAGATGCTTCATAGTTGCCTCAAATTCTATGAAAAGATTTTGGAAAAATCATCCGGTAGACAAGCTCTTGAATGCTTTTTTACAGGTGATAAGGATTTAGTAAAGGTCCTTATGTCTGTATCTAGTCCACAGATGTCTCAACAATACAGTACTAGAGTATTACACTTTTTTAACAAGTTGTTCCAAGCAGCAGAAAAGAGTTCAACAGATCCAAGTTTAAATTACTTATGTAGCAGTATGAGTAAATTAGCCAATGTTGAAGGTGATAAACTACAGGTATGTTGTAATAAATATACATCGTTTTTATTATTAATACTTTTCTTTTTATTGTATTAGGTATGGCTACGACATGTTATTCTTGGTCCAAACAACATGACTAGTAGTTCTTCATCATCAAATGTGCAAACCCCAACTCTTGTAGTACCTTCAAAAGCAAATGAAACTCCAACAACTCCTGTTACCACAACCACTACGACCACTACTACTGCAACTACGAAAAGCAATTTAAAGCCTTCAGATTCTGGTAGTACTACTAATCAGTGGAATACGACGCATGCAAGTTCTGAATCAAATCCATCTCCAAGTCCTAGTGATGATCAGAAATCTTTGGTTCAAGAAAATAGTCAACTACTACAAGCTTTAACTTCTTTCATTGTAAAACAAAGCAGTAATGTTTCAGAAGATGTTGCTATCACAATATTGAAGGCACTACTACCAGTTGCTTCACATATTCTCTCTCCAGCATTGGAAGGTGCTGGATTTACTGATCTTATGGTTGTTATGACAATGTTGGCGGATGCTGGTAGTGGTAAAGGACATGCTCATCTATTTCCTGCAACTACAGAGTGGTTAGATATATGTAAACAGTATCTAACTAAGAAAGAGGTGGTAGAAAAATTGGTTTTAGATGTCGAAACAACAAAAAATAGTGTCATGTTGGAAGCTGCGTGTTGTTTGTTGGATTATGTTGGTGATATTGTAGGAGGATTAACTAGTCAGTCACAAAACCTTGCATGTCGTGCATTTAGTCCACCGTGGGAAGGCGAAGCTCCTTTGGAGATGGATTCAGAATGGCCTGATGAATTACATGAAGACGAAGACAGTGGTGATGATTCTGATGAAGATGCATTGTGTAATAAATTGTGTACATTTACTGTGACTCAAAAAGAATTCATGAACCAACACTGGTACCATTGTCATACTTGCCGTATGCTAGATGGAGTTGGTGTTTGTTCTGTATGTGCTCGTGTTTGTCATCGTGGTCATGAACTCACTTATGCCAAATATGGAAATTTCTTCTGTGATTGTGGAGCAAAGGAAGATGGTTCTTGCCAGGCTCTTGTGAAACGTAGTCCACAATCTGCTGTAGAACGTGATCCTACTAGTACTTCATCAAATAATGCTACACTAGGTTATGTCTCGGAAAATATGCTTACTAGTTCTTTGCGGCGACGAGCTTCATCACCTATAACATTTGATAGAAATGCTTTTTGTAAAAATAGAAAAGCAGGAAGTGTGATTAAACAGTTGGATGGTTCACGTGACTTTTTGTTTACTTATTTAGGTACTTGCAGTATGCCTGGAACACTAATTGAATTAGTACAAGCTTTAGTTCCTGCTGCTGAAGCCTCTTGTAATCGAATTTCACCAGTTGGATGTCATGCTCGCGCATTAAAAGCTTTGCAGCAATTGCATTCTACTGACAAAAAGTATATACATACAGATCAATTAATGGTACCAACTCTGGGATCTCAAGAAGGTGCATTTGAAAACGTTCGTATGAGTTATGCTGGGGAACAAGGACAAACAATACGTCAATTATTATCGGCTCATATTGTACGTCGTGTTGCTATGTGTTGTATGACATCTACTCATGGTAAAAGGCAGCATCTTGCTGTGTCCCATGAAAAAGGAAAGATTACAGTATTGCAACTATCAGCTCTTCTGAAGCAAGCAGATTCTTCTTCAAGAAAACTTACATTAACTAGACTAGCATCAGCTCCAATTCCTTTCACCGTTTTAACTTTATCAAGTAATCCATGCAATGAAGACTTTTTAGCAGTATGTGGTTTAAAGGATTGCCATGTTTTAACATTTTTATCCACTGGATCTGTATCCGATCATTTGGTGTTACATCCACAGCTTGAAACAGGAAATTTTATAATTAAAGCCATCTGGTTACCAGGATCTCAAACTAAACTTGCTTTAGTAACTGCTGACTTTGTGAAGATATATGACTTATCTAAAGATGCATTAAGTCCTCAATACTATTTCCTAGTTCCAAGTGGAAAAATTAGAGATTGCACTTTTATGTACGAAGATGGTGTTTATAATATTTTATTAATGTCTTCTCCTGGCCACATTTATACAGAAGTTTTAAATGAAGAAAGTTCAGCCAAACATGGCTCATTTTATGTTACAAACACATTGGAAGTATTCCATTTGGATGTTACAGTATGTTACATGTTAAGAGGACCTTTTTTTTAAATTATATGTTGTGTCATTTTAGGATGTTAATGGTCAAGTAGCTGGAGGAGGTGTTAGTATTTATTATTCACATACCCTGGGACTGTTATTTTATAGTTATGCTCAAGGAAAAAGTTTTATATCACCAGTTACACCTCGTAGTAATTGTCTTACAGTAGTCTTTCCTGTTACTCTCCCAACCGCTGCAACAACAGGTTCTAAAAGTAATGGTGGTAAAAATCCCACTCCACAACCATTATGTCAGTGGACTGAAATACCCAATCATCCTGGACTTATCTGTTGCGCCATGCAAAGCAGTGAGTATTAAATTAATCTTTGTTAAAATTTCTATTACAAAATTAATATTTGTTTTTTTAAACAAAACAGGTAACAATCCTGTTATACTTATGCTAAAACCAGACTTAATAGCAGTACAAGAAATCAAGATAGTTCCATCAAAATCTAAAATAACTGATATGGTAGCTATTCGTCATACATCTGGTACAGAGCAACGTACAACTCTTATTTTACTATGTGAAGATGGCAGTCTAAAGATTTACATGGCAAATATGGATCAAACTGGTTTTTGGATGTCTCCTACAATACAACCAGCAATTATGCATCCACCAGTCAAAGCCCGTAAAAAGAAAGTAGTAAAAACTGGAAAAACATCCAGCTCGTTAACGTTTCCTATTGACTTCTTTGAACATTGTCAGCCAATGAATGAAGTAGATATTGGTGGTAATGATCTTTTACAAGTTTACAATGTAGCACAACTTAAGCATCGTTTAAATACTACTGGTTTATATGTGGTGTGTACAAAACCACTTGGGTTTAATGTAGAAGTGACAAATTCTGATAATAATTTAGTTATGACTGGTAGGTTATATTTAATACGCATTTAGGTAGGTACGAATCATTGTATTGCATTGTAGGAATTCGTGTATTGGTGGGAACTCAAGATCCACATAGAGCACCATCTTTTATTGAGGTTTTTGGACGTATAATAACAATCTCAATTAGTCGAAGTCGATGGTACGATGTTCCTTTCACTCGTGAAGAAAGCTTGCAAGCAGATAAAAAACTGTCTATTATGTTTGGACCATCACAAGATTCTGAAACCATTACCATGGTAGATAGTCTTAAAGTGTAAGCAGATTAATATAAGATCCTTATAAACTTAAAAATAATAACAATAATTTTAGTTATGGTAAAACAAAAGAAGCATTTGGATGGCCAGAAGAAAATGAAGAAACCACTAATAGTACTACAGTAGCGCCACCTACTTCTTCCAATGTTTCAACTAATGAAACCGAACAGATGACTAGTAACCCTGCACCACTTACAACTCTCGAAAGATTGATTGTTGGTGTCTTGGAAGTGTTAGACAGTAGTTTTTCACTTTATTTGAGTGAAGAAAAATTGGCACCCCATAAACCATTATCCATAACAGTTGCTACTCAACTTTTAACTTTACCATCACCACCGGCATTACAAATTCATTCTAAAGGGCTTTTGTCAGCTCTACATTCTTCAAAGCAGAGTTATCACAATTACAAGGTTGGTATAAAGAAATTTGAACTTGTAAACAATAAAAATAAACATGCCAAAAGAATACTTTACATGCCCTAGGGTTTATACTGTTTTATAACGGGGTGTTTCTAAAGTACATGGAACAAATATGAGGATGTTATTCTAAATAAGAAGAAAACAGATAAGTTTTACCAAACAAAACAATTTCTTTTATTAACGTTGCAACAGGTTGTGCTGCAGTAACAAAATTTAGTATGCATGCACTACTTATCAAGGCCTTAAATTTGTAGAAACTGATTTTGCTGCTAGGTAGGGGGTTGCTTTAATTTCTGGAACTTTTTATGTTTACACAAGTGTCTAAAATCTAATGCAGCTATTACATAGCCTGTTTCATTTGAAAAGAATCTTGCCTCTTCAGTTATTTTTATAAAGATGCAGATTTTCTGAAAAAACTTCAAAAACCATTAGAGCTTCAGTTGCATTTTTGTATACAATATAGAGATATGCCACCACAGTCCATATGCACTTTTCAGACAAAGATGGTTTTGACAAATTGTAATAATACAAATAACATTTAAAATATAACAACACATTAAAGTTTCTTATGAACTAGATTTGAAGCTATGATTTTTGAAAATTTGGATTGAGTCTTTTAAAACACTTAAACTTTACAGTTCGTCATCCTTTTGGTTAATATCAATAGCACTTGCTAGATGCTAGAAGGCGGTCAATAGATCACTCGCTTTCTTAAACATATGAAAGTGATTATTGGAATTTTTATTGAAGACTTATTAATTTATTGGATACTGAGTTCAAATCAATGACATATGTAAAACATATTAACTAAATAAAAGGTGCCAGTTTAAGAGTTTTTTGCAAATTGCGGTGGAGTTAATCTTTCACTGTCACAATCTACTGCTTCAAAAATATCTTTATCAGGGTGAAAGTACCTGACCTAGATTGAGTCAACAGATATTAAAGAGTTGGAGTTTGGATATTATAAAGCACATCTGTATCTTATGTTCCATAAGGTAATACCCTTGACATACTGAAAGTTTAATTGTCATTAAAATAAATGACCATTTAGGTAAATTACCATTTCTCTTGCTAGCAGACACACACTAAGCAGTATTAAAATTGTGAGTTTGCGCGGTGAAGTGACATTGGTGCGCGACAACTTATGATTTTGACAAATATAAACAACAACTTAACCTTGCTGTTTTTTCAATTTGAATTTAAATAGATGCAGATTAGTTTCTTATTTATAATTAAAAGCATTGTAAAATAGCACATAAAAAGTAAATTTCAATTGCCTTGTAATATTATCACTTGTTGAACTCACAGAACGTTGTTGTATATCAGCTGAGTGTGAGCGGCTATAAGTATTCACACCCCGCGCAATTCAAAAATGAAGGCGATGTTTACCGACAACTGCAGATTGCGTTTCTCGAAACGACATCGGAATTTCAATCACCATTTCGTATAAATGGTGTTTTAAATGATCATTAAGAAAATGATGAAGTGACATACACCAAAATAAATTCCCAATTTAGGGTTAATGATCATTAGACTCTCAGTGTGTTGAGGGTATAACACAAATAAGCCTATCCAGCAGTCAACCCTGACAATGGAGGTCTGCTGTTTACAGACAAGCATTGTTTGGTATGACTGGATGAGCACTACAATGAGTTTTATTCCAGAGTGAGGAAGGGGGGCAGCCCTCTTCCACAAAATAAGTGGAGCAAGAAAGATACTGAGCATTTTTGACTATTTTTTTTGAAAGACTTTTCTAATATAGGAGTTGTTTAGATTTCTTTTGTCATGGCATTAGAAATCCCTGCTAGTCTAATTTTTGCATCTGTGTATGTTATTTGTGATTCTTGTTTGTAATCTATTTCCATATATGAATGTTCTACTAATTTAAAATACGTTTTAATAGGCATCTATTAAAAAAAGAGAAAGATAACCCATGACCTAACTTCAGGGTAGGCCAGAACTGTCTGATTGAGTAATTTCTTTATAATTTGATAATTGTAACAAATTAAACCAATCACACAGTCCTGGTCTACCCTGAAGTTATGAAATGAAATGAATTTGGACGCATCGCGAGCCATAGATGGCGCTAAAAACATTAAATGTGGTCAGTATAATGGAAGTTACATCGTGTAAGCATTTCTTTGTACCACAGTCTTTCCCAGTAGTCACTTTACATCTCCTGCAAATTGGAAAATTGGAAATTAGGAAAACTGAGTGGCTAAAACCAACTTCCCGTAGTAGACACAGTATATAAATAGGCAATAAACTAAATGAATCGTGTTGGTTATGCCTGTGACAACATAAAAGTTAGTTTTCAACTTGAAAATACACAGGCTAAAACATTTTGCACTTTAGCAAAAATACTTTTACAAAATGCTTTTTTAGACTTACATAAACTTATTACAAATTATAAATATTTGATTTTTATGCAATAGAGAATTAACATAAAGAATATTCTTTACAGGATCATGCACTCCTGCAACATGTTCTTAGCAGTTTAATAAATATGACAGAAATGGATCCTAAACATTATGCTGATATTGATGCAGAAAATTACTATCGTCTTGTAATGATCGTGCGTGGTATTGCTGTAGCTCGACCTCAGAATTTAGTAAAGTTTGCTGATTCCTTAACTTCAATCCAAGATGTTGTTTTAGATGATCCTCTGGGTAAATTACTTTAAAATTAAGTAACTTTTTGTACATTTTAAAGCTATTTAAATTCTCAGATGTCAAAATAAAAGCAAGTAAGAACCAACATCTTCTCTTGCAATTAATGGATGTGCTATGGATTTTACATTCACAAAACCCAGAAAATCCAGCATTGGCACCAGTTGTAATACCTGGTCTTAAACATACTGAACAATTGATTTATGCTTTAGTGGAAATTGTTCATGCCTTCAACAGTTGTGATGCTTATAGCAATATCACAATTGCAGTTTATCTTCAGTTATTGCTTTGTGAAGATCCTGTAATTGCTTTTAGTGCTAAACAAGCACTAAATCGAGTATTGAAACCTAAATCTCGCCGCAGACGTGTTTTCATACCGAGTCCACCTCACTGTGGAACTCCACCAGGAAGTAAGATATTGTTTGCTCTTAAATTGTAAAATACACATATTTCATTAATTTTCTTTTTTAATTTTAAAGAAACCAGTATGGAATCTGAAGATGATAAACCACCACGTGCTACACCTCAGTCAAGTCAGGAAGATGAAGCTCAATCTAGGGATGGACGTTATGATGTAGATGCAGTAGAATCCATAGCCATGCTTCAACAACCTGGAGTTCCAGTTGATAATCACAATATTAATCCATTGGAGGCACTTTTAGGAGGAGCCGCTGGATTTCCTCCATTATTAGATATACCACCAGATGCTGATGATGAAACCATGGTGGAATTGGCCATAGCACTTAGTTTACAAGAACATGAGCTTGGTGGTGCCATGCAACAAGGACAACAAGGGCTTCATAGTTTACAAGTAAAGTCTTTAATTATCAAGTCATAGTTAGCTCTGTAAATACTAATACGTTTGTTTAGGTTGCTGGTGGTCAAGTTCAAGAAGGGGGACATTATAGTGATACAACAGTATCTGCTGCAGGTTCTGATGATGAAGGCAGTACTGCTGCAACAGATGGGTCTACTTTACGTACTTCACCTGCCGAACAGGTACATATTAATGTTTTCCTGTGTAATTTATAAGATTAAAAGTAAATTATTTAATTGTAGGGAGGTAGTGCTGGTTCAGAAAGTGGTGGAAGTGGAGTTGATAGCATTACAGGAGAGCATAATGTCTCTGGACGCAGTTCTGCTTATGGAGATAACATGCAAGAAGCCATTACTTTAGTATCTCGATCTGATACTAGTTCTTTAGCAAATGCAAATTTCCAGGTTTGTAATAATTTTATAATTGTTACATTTGCACTTAAATTAATGATAAAATAAAATTATAGACGGCTGAGACTGATAATCTTCCTCAAGAAGTTGATCCAGAACAAGATTCGGAAAGCAGTAGCCGTTTACATGTGTTACGATTGCAACTTTTAGAAAGACTTATAGAATATTTACCAAAATTACGAAGTGTTGATGGTGTTCGAGCAATTCCATTTTTGCAGGTATGTTGAAATCTTATTTGTATGAAGATATTTGATTCTATATAAGTATTGTTTGAATAGGTAGTGCTGCAACTTACAACTGATTTAGATGGTCAGTCAGAGAGAGACAAAAATTGCCTTAATTGTCTTCTAACTGCACTTACGGTAGAATTACAAATTAATAAACCGATATCTGAGGATGTATCTCAAAGAACTAAACAGAGAGAAGTACAGCTTGTGATTATGCGATTACTAAGTAAGTTGTCTTATTTGAAAAGAAATTGTAATATTGTTAACTGTAATTAATTAATTCTAGGTGTTTTAATGTCTCGATATAAGATTTCACCATCGGCTAAAACAAGTCCACTAGATAATTCTATCTTTGTTTCACAAACAACTGCAACTATGCTACATAAAGCAGAAATTATAAATTATTGTCTCAAACTATTACAATCTTTGTTAGATTATTGGCGTAATGCTGAAGTTGATGAAGGAACTCCAACTATTGGAGGTAATCTATTAAAAGAACATTTACCACATTCCCCACCAGATATGACGCCATTTTTCCTCAAACAATTTGTGAAAGGTAAAATCTTGAATTTATTATTTGTAATATTTTGTTTAAAAAAGTTCCCGCCATAGGACATGCAACGGATGTATTCCAAACATATCCACAATTATTAACTGAAATGGCATTACGATTGCCATATCAGGTGCATAGGCATTCAGAGATATCAGAACCAATTTCAGCAGCATTTGATAATTCTTGGTATCGTTTCTTATGTGAATATATGATGACATCCCAAGCTCCATTTGTTAGGCGTCAAGTTCGTAAGTTGCTGTTATTTATCTGTGGAAATAAAGAGAAATATAGGCAACTTCGGGATGTGCATGCTTTAAATACTCATATGAAGGTATGTAAAAATTAAATTTTTATTTCAATGGGAATTTCTTTCCTAGAATTCTTAAAAATTAAATTTTATATTCTCATTACTTAATAGGCTGTGAAACAGTGTTGCACTAAAGGTGGATACGAACCGAATTTAGAAACACAGTTGGCATTATCATTATCTTACGACACTTTAGTTGAATTGGTGGAGCATTTAAAAGCTTGCCTTGAGATTGCTGTAGGCCGCACTGGTAATTGGCAAAGGTTTTGCATTCATCATGAAGACACATTGCCATTCCTTCTTCAAGTCAGCTGCTTATTAGATGAAGGTAAGTTCTCATATTTTAGTTTCTACTCTTTGTTAATGTCTCAGTGATTGAAATTGTAGGTGAAATAAGTATTTCCACAACTTATGAAGGTAAAAAATATGAGTGTAAATTTGAAAGCTTTATTTTTTTTAAAAGTAACAATACATTTTGCAATGAGTTTTTGTGGATCGTAGCAAATTAGTTTTGGTTATCTTTTATTTGTGTAAAAATATAGTTCAATTCTTACTCCTTTGGGATGACTTCACAACTTTCCTTCCCATTTTGTCTTCAATTGTACAACAGAAATAGAAAACAAAATAAAACAGGCACTCTGTTTATTAATAGTATAGTTCAATTTTTTTTTTATAATACCTGTTGTCAAAATTCCCTAATTTATGTTGGCCAGAAATAAAATTTCCTTTTTTTAGAAAACAACAACAATAAGAATAACCAAGCAACGCCATGCTTTGCTAATTTTCAAGTGCTTTGACAGGGATTAAAGAAAAAAAAAACATTTTATACTAGAATCGTAACAGTAATTCAATTTTCTCTTATCGGTCTGACATTCTTAGGGTATTTAATTACACACAAAGTATAGCTGGAAAATCCCAAGATACCACAAACAAACTTAAGTTTTGTTGTCCCACACAGGGGGCCCCCCTGAGTCAACGAAGAACACATTGCAACAAAAAGGCTTTAACTGTCGAGAATTTCTGTCAACTTAAATTGTCAACAAATCTGACTCATTAGTTACTTTTAGGGAAGTCAAGTTTGTTAGTTACTAAATAATGATGTCATCCCAAATGGGTACAAATTGGAGTATAGAAATTGAAATTATATGTGGAATTTACTAAAGCATTACTATGCTTTTTAATTCTCACTTTAGAAATAATAGTTCATAATCTTTTGTTAGTATTTATTAAAGATGCTTGGCGATATTTGATCTTTATCTAATTAATATAATGCTGTTATTTGTAGTTTAATACTCCCTCTGTTACAAAATAAATGTCACATTTAATGATTAGATTTTGTTCCTAAACAATGCTTAATGCAAATAAAAACAACTAATTTATTTACATTTGCATATAAACTTTAAGCAAAACTAAAGATTTTATCATTACAGCATTATTGCACCTTTAATAAATCTTCAGGATTACATGTAATACTAATTGGGAGATGAATTTTGCATTTTTCTACTATGTTGCAGGAAGAAATGTAAAACGGCATTATACATGCTGTTACTCATTTCAGATTTTTTCTTATTTAATCTTGAATTGTCATCCATTCTAATTTGTGTATTTTTATTGTAATTTGTGTACCGTTTTATGCAAATTCACATTTACAACTGGAACACTTTTGAAAACTTTTTAGTTTATGTGATGGTTTTAAGCTCACTTTGTTTTTTACACCACAGCAGTCTTGATATGAACTTTTAATCAGTGCAATAAGGAATCATTTATTTATAATATAAAACTATAAATGTGACAACTATTTTGGAACAGAGAGTATTTTGTAACGAATTAACTGTTTATTATAAGAGTGTGACTTTGGATTGATTTTCTGAACAAATTTGCTTGCCAACAATCTAATTATTATTGAAAAAACCTTAGAAGTTTCTTGGCTTCATCTACTGCTCGCTTAGCAACCAATAAGGATTGTAAAAAAGGAAAATTTACTTTGTACAGTTCTACATGTTGTGTTTAATGTTGTAATTATGTAATCACTAGGTTTGTTTATTAGTTAGTTCAGAACTGTCAAATTATCCAAAACCCAGTATGATTCCGAATAGTTTGGAACTGTTTGTTCTTACTCCTTTGAAGGGGGTGTAATATTTACACTCATATACTTAGAAAGGGTATACGGAACATGCTGATGCAATTCAGTTAGAGCAAGTGGCCTTAAGAAATGTGACAGAAGTATATTTCTATCTTATTTATTTTGCAATAAATAGCATCTTTTGATTACTGGATTGTAAAATACAAAAAATAGCATAAGTTTCTTTTTGTTATTGATGATCAAAATCATCTTTTTTAAATGAAAAATCGTAAAAAACACCTTTTTCAAATGAAAAGGATCTAACTGTTGTAATCGTAAATTCTGAAGTCTTTAGTGATCCAGTTTCAAGTTACAAGGTCAATATGCAAAAAATTACATGTACAAATGAAAGCAACTTGCATCACTGTTTGATTGATGCTTTTATTACTTGTATGAATAACTGTTATGCAATCTCAATTCCATTTATTTAATATTTAATTTTTAAGTTAATTTATGTAAAAACTATTGGCCCAAACAAGATTTGAACCGAGGCCAAATATCTTTTATGTGAATTAACTTAAAAATTAAATATCAAATCTGGTACTATTGAATGATAAAATTCATTAAGAAAATCAAGTAATAAGTGTTGCAAAACAACCAATATCAACAAACAAGCGAAAGCAAGGGCGGAAGTGACTGATTAACGCATGTGCATTGAAGATCACCCTTTGCACATGGTTAGAAAAAGTATTGTTTTATCTTACTCTAATCGAGGACCATCAGCACACCTTTCTACCTTCTGTATTTTACTTTTGAAGTATATGTTTACATCATAAACATAACCTAGAAATTGTATTATGGTAATGGTGCATACGTAACTAATGCATAGCAAAGTTGTAAACAACTAATCAAGTTATACCACAACTTAGTACAGCATTTCCAGCAATTGTAACAAATACCACATATTTCTGACTTTTATTTATTATTTACTAAATAATTGTAACCTACAAATCTGTTTATAATTCAGAATAGTTTGTAACTGTTTTATGACATCATAGCTGTCCAATAACCGCAACACTAATGCACAAACCTGATATTATTACAATTAATTATTTGAAATAATTAATCTTCCTGGATAGTATATTGTACAATGAGAGTGAATATGATGTCCATACCATATGAGTCTCAACATAGAGGAAATAAATATGGATAGAGGAACAACGTTGTGGGGATATGTGTAACTCGTACGGTTGTGGGCCAAGTGCGTCAAGGGGAAAGAAGGGCAAGCATAGACGGTGCTGCCCTCTTCAACTTCACATTATTGCGCCAGATTATTTCTAATTCAAAGAATTTATATCTTGGTATAATTGACAAATGTCTCAAACGATTATATTAAAATTTCTGTTGAGTATAGTTTTTTCGGGGAAATTTCTGGCGATAAAAACTTATTCGTAAACAAAATATGTAAACACATTGCAAAAAAAGGATTGAATTACATTTAGCCACTGCAGTGATCTTTATTATTTGTAGAATAAACAACCCACAAGTTTTTGTTTTATTGCAGTATGGAATTGAAATGGAGAATAGTTTAACAGAATTATACATTAAGGAGCAAGTTTTCATATTTATAACTGTATAAGAGAAGGATGCAAAATTGAATTTGATTTTGATAACTTTTAACTTTTAGGCATGTTCATATTGCTAATATTTATATTTCATTTATGTCAATCTTTAAGTGATATTGCAGTATAAAAGCCGTTTTAGGAAACAACGTATTTGCTATACGGAGGCAAGCATTTTTTATTTTAAAGGTTATCAAATTGACGATAAATTATTAAAAGAAGCAAGATTTAAATTCACTAATGTATGATTGAGAGCCTTCTTATTTTAGTAAACAATACCTGAAATTTTAAAACGCAATGCCATTTAATTCTCATTCTCTGCTTTCTCTGCATATCTTGTCAAATAAATACGCTAATGTATGGTATACAGAGTGTTCATAAAATGTTGGTATATAAAGGGTGATTCATAATAAATTAACACACGAAGTTAATTGGCTTAAAAGCAGAGTAAATTGAAATAATTGAAGATCTTTCCTGTTACGTCAGGAAAAAATTCAAAGATATCTAACAATCCTTTTACAACCCACTTAAAAAAATGTGCTACACAATATAGCGGTATTAGATGAACTAAATTTTTCGGAAGAGGAAAATCTTTGTAGCCACCAAGTAACGCAATTTTCTTTTAAAAATCTGCAAAAATCTCGATAACAAAACACATTTTTAGTGTCTATTTCAGTAATACTTCTGTAAATTTGGAGAATTACGAAGTAAAGCTACTACAACTCTTGTGCATGCGCAAGTCAGTAGGTTCCTTAAAAGAGTGGTAGTGATTACAGCAAGGAACACTCGTTTTCAATGGTCAAGCCAGGTAACTTTATGGCGATTGGGAAGACAAAATCAAAATCATGATGGCCAATAGGCTTAAGTCTTTTTGACCTATTGAAATTTGGTAATCAAGTAACCAGAACGCTCCATGCGATCAACGGATAGAATAGGATGAGTTTGATAGCAAACTTGCTACAAAACTCCCATGATACTATATTAGGGACGGTCGGAGAGAATTGTGGAGGGACCTGAAAATCGGTTCCATCGTCTAACCCGGTGCTACTGTTGCAAAAGCAATCATGAAGAGCGCGCCCACTTATACCATGAGTGCGCCGTTGCAATTGATACATCAAGGAATGTAATGCTTTTTTATTGTTGTTCTGTTTCTATTGTCTAACTAAAAACTAAACAAGAAAGATAATTGCCGCATCGTCCCAAAAGGGTAAAGATTCAGCTACAACATCTTTAAAAAGAAGTTTTGCTTATCGAAAGCTGAGATCAATCGAGATTGATTTGCTAAAAAAAATTATTTAGTCAGTGAAGGGTTCCTGAACAATCGGCAGCAAACGTCAATTTCTGTAACGACAAAGACAATACTTTTAAATTCTTTTCTTGATGTTGGCAGCGGATAAGTCTTGTCCCAGAAAACTTAAGAGCTTTGTAAAGTTTGAAATAATCAATTAAATTAGCTACTACTTTTTCAATATTAAAAATGTTTTTTGTTGCCATGTTTCTGACAATTCTGTCTCGAACATTTTAAGATGACGCGGAAAACGGGAATGTTTTAAGCATGTAGCTGGAAATAGTAGAACTAATTAATGGAATGTAGCAGTGTTAGGGAAATGTTGGCAATATTTTAGGAAATATAGGCGATAACTCCAGCATTGACGAGGTTGTAAAGGGAATATGCCGGGAATACGAGGCAATGCGGTAGTACTTGAAAAATGTTTCTGTATATGGCAATAGGTGTACAAAATCTAAGGAGAAAAAAGTCCTTTGTGTGTACCCTACATTTGACGATGACGCTTCTACTTTTATATTTTAATGGTTTTTAAATGAACGCTTTGCAAAATACTTCCTTATCCATTTAAACATCGATCTCTTTGACCTTCTGGAACATTTTCAATAGGTCTTGAAACTTTACAACTGTTGAGCTTATAGCAAATTTCATTTTTGTGACTTTTTTATTCCTTATAAGTCATGGTCTATATTATAAAGTGTTTCGTATTGGACTGTACTCAGTGAAACATCGTCTATCATCTATCAACAAAAACAACAACTCTGTCATTTCTAAAATTCTTTTCTTTCAGAAACATCTAAAAAAAAATTTGCAAGTATGTAAAAATTCAGAAGTCTTTTCTTGGTTTTTTTTACCTCTTAACCTGTCTGATTTCTATGAATTTCTAGACTCGTTAACTCGTTTTACTCTACAGTTTTAGAATATTTCCATTTATGAAGAAGCTAACACTATGGAGCTTTTATACTGTTATATTTATGTATTTCGTGTATTTTTCCAAAACATCAAAACGAATCCAATAGAATTCTATAATAATAATTGGTCGTTAATTGCTAGACATGTGTTCTCGAAATGAGAACCAACACTTTAAAAAACTCTGCCTAAGTTTTGCGACTTTTGATAAAAAGAAATCTCTTCATCGAAATTTTAAAAATATCAAAAATCACTCTCCCAGCAGACTACATCCGGACAAAAGACCATCGGTTTAAACTCTAAGAGAACATGTCAGCTTGCAATTGTCAGTTAGCTACAGATATTCCCAACATATTTTTAAAATTTGGTTAATTCAGTTTTGTTCTTAAAAGTATGGAGTGCTCAAATGAAAATTTGCGGCATGAAGCTATTGCCAAATTTTATGATAGTCATAAGGACAAAAAAGTCCTATACTGTTAGATATTTTGTCGCAATGAAAATTCCAAAAAAGGTATTCGTACACGAGCCCAGAAAGTTTACGGCGCAAAAAATTGCAAGGATCTGGGAGACCTTCCATAATAATGTTACCAAAGGAAAAAGAAGTTCTTGCAAAGGTGGCTCACCGCAAACTTGAAATCAGTCTTCGTAAACTTGGGCAAATATACAAAATTGCACCGAAATTATGCCTGCAATATCTCAAGAAAGCAAGGCATGTCTTTAGTTGCTAGAAAATAAGCTTTTAAAACAATATTTTACTTAAGTTAACGAAGACTAATTCTAACTTGCAAGAACATTGGTGATATTTTTCTGGCAGGTGTCCAGATCCCTTTACTCTTTTCTGTATCAGTTCGTACGCAAATACCATATATTGTGCTTCTTGGAATTTCGATTGCAAAAAAGTATCTAGAGGTATTTTTTGTTCTTATGAGTATAATAGTTAATTGATAAAATGTGGCAGTGTTGATTTTCATTTACACTCCTTACCTACTTATTAAAAGCAAAACTGAATTAACCAAATTTGAAAACTATGTTGGGAATTGCTTTAACTAACTGACAGTTGCAACAATTGCAAATTGTTTTGCACATACTCTTAGAGTTAAACCGATAGTCTTCTGTCCGAATTCTCTGTGCATACACCCGTAGAACTTATACTCAATTAGTCTTAATTACACAGTTATCGACATTCAAAACTGCATGGAGGCACATTACCTTTTTTGTAGCACATGGCTTGCATCTTGTGCTTCAAATTACGGCCTTGCACCTGAGAAATAGCCAGACACTATTGTATTACATTACTTATTTTTTTAAATATAGAATGGATCAAAACGAAATCTTAGCAAATCCATTCATTATTGATATTTTGTTTGTTTATTGTTTTTAAGAGTACTGTTTTGAAAAAGAAATACATAAGTAAACAAAAAAACTTTCTAAACGTCTAAACTGGAAATACCTGCATACTATGGGAAGTGATTTATAAGAAAACACTTTTTATGCTGTCTGGCCCAGTAATACACGGAAGAGTTTTATTTCTCCATACAAACTAAGTGTTATAAGTAGTGTTTACATTTAGTAGAAGTGAAGCGTTACAAAAACAAGCCGTAAAAAACAAACATATATATTGTAGTCTAATGATAACTAAATCATTTATTAACTAGAATTTAATGAAAAGTTTATTTTTATAAATTAATGTACTTTGAATTATTTCTGTAGACGTTCAAAATGATAATTACAGAATTTTGCTTTAATAAAAATATCAAGTTCTAATTTTTAGTTTAGTCTTGACCGTTCAAGTCCTTTAAGGAATAAATAATTAAGAATTTCTTTGCATACTCTCAAATGTATCAGATTTCATTCATTCGTGTTTTGACTGAAATTCAGCTGTCTTTACTGGCAACATAAATAATACTTTTTTTTTGTTTTATAATGACCGCAACAACACGAAGAGGTATTAAGTACATCTATTCTACAACTAAATATTCTTCATCTATTAAATGTATTGTAAACTGCAGTTTTAGGTGCGAAAAAATGCTGTTAAACTTTTTGTACCGTCCTGTAGATGGCTAAGTATATCGCCACCTATTATACGGTACGTTTTTGGGTTACATTTAAAACATCGTAATTGTTCCTCTACTTATATTAATTACTCTATGGTCTCAGATAATCTCAACTCACTTTAGTTAGATGTGAGTATGAAGTGGTAAAAGAAATGTGTATCACACTCATGGTGACTGCTTTTGAGAAAGCATACCAGAATCCTCAAGATTGTTAGGGGGGAGGGAGATAAAATTCTCACTTGTGTTCTCTCAGCTGATTGTTAAAGAAATGTACTACTAACTATAGTGCCAAAAGAAAAGCGGCTTTTGTAGAAGAAAATCATCAGCCAAGAGATGGCACTAAATCTTGTCAAAATGGAGAAAAGCTATAATCAATGTTGCTAGTATGTTTTACAGTTGTGGCAACAGTATGATAATCCGATGATGACTCTCAAACTAGTTTTTTAAATCTTCAATACAGATTATGACGATTATTCTTTTTCGTATAAATTTAGCAGTTATCTAAAATAAATAATTTTTATAAGATTTTTGGAGTTGTTATAGCCTTGGATTATTGCAATAGAATTTTCACTAAATTGGAATAAAAATAATAATAAGAGAGTTTTCAAATATCTTCAAGCAGCTCTTAGTTATTTTAAGTTTGTGCACACTAAAATTATTTATTTTTACTTTCTTTCCTTTATGTTATATATTTATTTAACTTTTCTTTATTCAGGAGTTGCTCCGACAATATTGAACTTAATGCAGTGTGCTATTGTAACAAACATCAATAATAATGTGGCTAAAAAAACTGAAAATGGTAGCAATAAACCTAGTACATCACGTAAAGACAGGGAGAAATCAGATGATTCTGCTGCAGAAGCATTATTTGAAGAGGCTAACTGCACTGCTTTAGTGGAACAAATTAATAAACAAGTTTCCAGGGAAGTATTTGCCCGCTTCATTAAGACATTCTTACTAGAAACTAATGCAACAAATGTTCGTTGGCAAGCTCATGCACTTATATTGGCTGTATACAAGTAAGTTGTCATTTATAGCTTTAGTTCTGTTTTTAATCTATTTATTTTACAGAAATTCAAAAATTACAGAACAGGAAAGTTTATTAAAATTATTATGGCATTTATGGCCTTTATTGTCATCATATGGACGTAAGGCTGCCCAATTTGTTGATTTATTGGGATACTTTTCACTTCGTTTTATGCAGACTTGTGATACTGCCGCTCCAGTAAGAAATATTTTCTAATAATAATAAAATCGATTTCTCAAAACTGTTTTTTGTAGCAAATAGCTGGTTATGTTGACACAGCTGTTGAGGTGCTGAGAATACAAAATGATCTATTAGCTCATCATCCTAATGCAAATCTTTATGCACATATGAGTCAATTTGTGGAACTAGACGGATTTTATTTAGAATCTGAACCATGTCTAGTTTGTAACAACCCAGAAGTACCACTTTCTACTATAAAATTGAGTTCCATTAAGGTATTATAACATATTAACTTATGTTTCAAAGATTCTAAACTTGAAACTTTAGGTGGATTCTAAATTTACTACTACAACTCAAATTGTGAAATTATTAAGTAGTCACACTATCAGTAAGATAACAGTCAGGATTGGTGACCTTAAACGTACAAAGATGGTGCGAACTATTAATATTTATTATAATAATCGTAGTGTACAGGCTGTGGTCGAACTAAAAAACAAACCAGGTAAATATTTAAAAGACTTGGTAAAATAGGAACCTGTAATTGTGTTGTTCTTAGCTTTATGGCATAAAGCAAAGAAGGTTACCCTACAAAGTGGACAAACAGAAGTAAAGATTGAATTTCCGTTACCTATTGTCGCATGCAATCTAATGATTGAATATGCAGATTTCTATGAAAACATACAAGCAAACAGTGAAACATTACAGTGTCCTCGTTGCAGTGCTGCTGTACCAGCAAATCCAGGTGTTTGCGCTAATTGTGGTGAAAATGTATTTCAGTGTCATAAATGCCGGTACGCCATTAAATTTCTGCAATTTCTGAACTTCTATTTGATTATATAAATATTTTAGTGCTATTAACTATGATGAAAAAGATCCATTCTTATGTCATGCTTGTGGTTTTTGTAAATATGCTAAATTTGATTTTACTCTATTGGCAAGGCCTTGTTGTGCTGTTGAAACCATAGAATCAGATGAAGATCGTAAAAAAATGGTTTCTAATATTAATAATCTGTTAGAAAAGGCTGACAGGGTTTATAAACAACTCATGGCTAATAAACCTACTTTAGAGGTATTTTAACTGGAATGTTGGATCTTCCGACATTAATTTCTGAATTTTTTTAGTCTCTAGTTTTGAAAATTACTGAACATCGTACAGATCGTAAACCAGAAGAAGCAAATTCATCATCTTCAAATACAACTGGAAATGTTGCTCCAGTACCATCTGGTGGAACTCAAGTGAAGGTATTCTTTCTTGTATCTCACAAGTCTTTTTGACAAATCATTGTCATTTTAGGTTAATAAAACTATACAAATGTTAGCTCAACAATATTGTAACGAATGCAAAACATCATTTGAAGAACTTAGTAAAATTATACAGCGTGTGTTAGTCTCTAGAAAAGAATTAGTTGCTTATGATCGTAAACACAGAGATATGGAAGCTCCAAAAATGTCAGCACCTTTGCTTAGTGCTCAGTCTAGTATAAGCAAAGATGAATCTATATCTTTGCCATCAGTTGCACCTAGTTCTAATAGCCGTTGTTATGGCTGTTCATCAGCAGCTACAGAACATTGCTTAACACTTTTACGTGCATTAGCCACAAATTCCAGTACTCGTCAAATATTATGCTCCAAAGGATTAATTCAAGAATTGGTTTGGAATAATCTTAGAAAGGGTAGTGTACAGGTGAGAAAATTAAAATACTAATTAAAAGAAAAATAAAATAAAAATGATTGCTTTTCACAGATGCAGGAAGAAGTGAGGCAATTATTGTGTGTTTTAACACGAGATAATTCTGTTGCTACGGAAGAATTATGCAATTTACTTATGGAACGTATTACATTAAGCTTGAATGGACATATGAATAGTTCTGATTTAGGATCTGGTGTTCGACATGAAATTGCATTACTAGCTGCAATGGTACAGAAAGAGGATGAATGTTGGGAATTAAAATTGCGTTGTCTGATGAAGTTATTTTTACAAGCATGTGAAGATTCTCGTAATCCTCTTGTTATGGAATCAGTCATACTGCCGTGTTTAAAAATTTTGCAGAGCCTTATGAAACCACCTGAAACAAGTAATAAAAAGGCTAAGGTGAGTTTGCTGTTGAGACTTAATTTCATCAAATAAATTTCTAGTTTTGAAATTTAAAACATGAATAGAAGTCTTTAATTGACTAATAAATTTTCACACAATTAGTTTAAAACCAAATCAAAAAAATCTAAATTAGTGCAGTTGTATTAGAAAAAAATAATGGAACTATTTAGTAACACGCTGAATTTTAGTATATATGTTCTCTATAGCAGTAGTAACAATATATTGTGAGCTAATGCTGCCATATTGGAAAAATGACGGACAATCTCAATTTTCTACCATTTACTCCAAAATGGTAGTTTTGACAAAAAAAACAATTCTGAGCAAAATTTAACTATGTAGAATTTCCTATAAAACTGGTCTTTACATTTTTTCTGTATAGCCCAGATGAGTTATGCAAAAAAACAGGTTTTAGTGAGACTAATTAAATCTGCTTTTTTTTTCTTGTAGGACAAAACTAATACCAGTATAAATTCCACAAAATCAACTGAAGGTGTGACTGTGGATGTTTATAGATGGCTGAATAAGGAACCGAACCACACATTTACTGGTTGGAGAATGCGTATACCACAAAAAACAGAAGATGGTCGCCCTACATTACCAACCAATCGAGAAGAAGTGCGTGTTTATTACTTGACAGAAAAATATGGACTTCGTTGGCGTAAGAAGACATTGAAGTCGTTTGATATTACTTCTGTTGAACTGGATGATTCTGCATGGTTGAAAGCTGTATTGTTTAATCCAAGTTCGCGATTAGCCCGACAAGTTGCATGTAATATAGTTGAATTAATGTGTAACAGCGTAGAGAGAAAACAAGAGGTACTTACTATTAACATTTTGTTTATGTGAGGTATTTAACTTTATCATTTCGTAGGTACTTGTGCTTCTCACATGTTTCTTAGAAGAATTAAGTCGTGCCGGAGAAAGTTCGGCAGAATTTTTAACTTTGTATCAAAATTTAATACAAGAAACTCCATGGAAACAATATTTGACTTTAGGAGGTGTTCTTACATTATTAGCTGAATTAGTGACTCAAGAAATTAAGCAACTACATCGACTTGAAGAAACAACACTTACATCAGATTTAGCTCAAGGCTATGCATTAAATCAGCTTACTGAATTACTAGCATCATTCCTAGATAATGCAGCTATTCGTCGTCAGTATAAGGGTCGTTTGGTAGGTGCTGTATTAAATGGTTATCTATCGCTGCGTCGCTTGGTTGTTCAACGTACACGTTTAATAGATGATACACAAGAAAAATTACTTGAATTGTTAGAAGAGATGACAACTGGTACTGAAGAAGAAACAAAAGCATTTATGGCTGTTTGCATTGATACTGTAGAAAAATATAGTTTACAAGATTATCTTACCCCAGTATTTATATTTGAACGACTTTGCTCTATTATTTATCCAGAAGAAAATGATGTTGGAGAATTCTTCCTTACATTAGAAAAAGATCCACAACAAGAAGACTTTCTTCAAGGACGCATGTTGGGTAATCCTTATTCAAGTTTAGAAGCTGGTCTCGGACCCCTTATGAGAGATGTCAAAAATAAGATTTGTCAAGACTGTGAGTTGGTTGCTTTATTGGAAGATGATAATGGTATGGAATTATTGGTTAATAATAAAATTATGAGTCTTGATTTGCCTGTTAAAGATGTTTATAAAAAGGTAAATTGAACTAATTAAATTTAAACAAAAGAAATATTATGTACTTGGTTTGTTATTAGGTTTGGCTTCCCGAAGGTGGCGAGGTTGAATCTATGCGTGTTGTTTATCGTATGCGTGGTTTATTAGGTGATGCAACTGAAGAATTTGTAGAAACTCTCAGTAATAAGTCACAAAATACTGTTGATAATGAAGAGGTTTATAAAATGGCTAATGTTCTTGCTGATTGTGGGGGACTAAAAGTGATGGTTATACGTTTAGGGGCTATACAAAATGTATGGAGAGCACGACCTCTCCTTCAAGTGCTTTTAAAATTATTTAGATTAAGTGTTAAAGTTCAAAGAGTGCAGGAAGTTTTAATTCAACCCGAATTAGGTGCTATGGAAGTATTTTTACGTACTTTGCAATTATGTCTCGATGGGGAACCAGATGGCAATCAAGCAGCTGTTACAGAGCAGCTTTTAGATGTAAGTAATTCTTATTTTGTTCATCCTCTGCATTCTATTATCACTTTACTTCTTTTTATCCATAGTCTTAAGTGATTTAGTTCATCACTTCTTTTCCATAATCCTCTCCATTTCATTTTACCATCTAGATTACTGCTCGCCAAGGTTGTATTTAAAGGACATCAAGGTTAACCCACCATCCTTTGATGCTCAGAAGTTTGTGTGCAGCTTGATCTCTGACACATTTAGTAAAAATAGACTCATATATGATCAACCAGGGATAGGTAATAATGGAAAAGTCTTCCAGAAAACGGTATTTTCAAGTGTTCAAAATAATAGTAGCTTTGCATTTTAATAATATAGCTGTTTTTAAAAGACAATACAATGTTGAGCCAACTAGCTTTTCTATGCCATTGGTTACTTGGGACACTTGAATAGAAGAATTATAGTAGGTGAGAGAAGACTTAACGTGCTGAGCACTGATCTAGATCCATCTGCTGATATCTGTAGTAACATATTTTGTCCATCTGGTTTCTCCTATCCTATCCATATGTTCATGTCCAACACAGTTTTTAT
This sequence comes from Ignelater luminosus, assembly GCA_011009095.1. Taxonomy (NCBI): domain Eukaryota; kingdom Metazoa; phylum Arthropoda; class Insecta; order Coleoptera; family Elateridae; genus Ignelater; species Ignelater luminosus. Next base: position 120,043 of record VTPC01003218.1, read on the forward strand.
TTTTGTCGCTTGTTTAATGTCCTATGTTTGTGAACTTGTCCTTTTAATACTGTTGATGTGTTGTTCATAAAGATTAATATTTCTTCCAGACCACATTTTTTGTTCATTTGTTATTTAGGTTTCTATTTGTTGTTAATTTTGTTTACTTAGGATCTATTGTTAGCCCAGATTATTTTTATATTTTATACTTAGCCAAGGCAAATATAGAGATAAAAAGAAACTAATTTATAGGTTCCTTGTGCATGATTGAATATGCTTTACATACCCAAGTTTAAAATTCTGTGCCATTGCTGTAAACCAATTTAAAGGGACTACTGATTCAGGATCAAAGAAACCAATAAAAGCCCAAAGGTGTTGCATGAAGTGTTACTTCTGAAGAGTTGATTATTCCATGACTTAGTTCTGTTATCATCTTTTCTAGTAAAAACATTTCAAAAAACTTGTTGCTCCTCTTTCTAGTTTGAAATTTTCTGCTTTTCTTGTTAATTTCACCATTGCTATTCCTCTGTTGTAATTTTCTTTTATTAGTCTTATGTATTTAATATTTATATTCGTGTTTGTCACTGCCAAAAATGTTGTTATTTAGCTACCATTATTATTTATTTAGTACTTTAGGTGTATGAAGACAGCTAATGGGGTAATTTCACTGTGTCAAATTTTGCATAATTAATCATTAGATGTTAGACCCTGTTACAAGTACTGCTAATGTCAATATTCTGCAATTTTCTTTATTGCTTCTTAAATTAGAAAAGAAAAACTAAACTTGGAAGCAGATTTGAAAGCAGCTCAATTCTGTGGCCTATCCAGAAGTGATGTGCATTCTGATTGATCCCACCTCTTTATTTTTTTTTTACTAGGAATAGCATCTTTAAAAGATTTTAAAAAAGTTATCTGTATTTAAACTTCACTTGATCTCCACTCTCAAATAAAAGAATAAGAAAAAAAGGAAAGTACCCCATTATAAACTATAGAAAACTAACACTAATGACAATCTAAAAAACAAAAGAATAAAAGAAGTAAAATGCTGATAACAATATAAAATTGCTTCAAGTTGACTTTTTCTTTATAATTCACACTAATGATATCACAAGCATTTTGTATAGGGTGAGTCAAATTGGTTACCATCATATAATATCTGGCTTAGTATTGATAATAACAAAAAATGATTTTTGGGAGCGTAGGTAGTATACTTGTTTATCCTAAAATCAAATCTAAAAACAAAATCTGAATATCATGATTTACTTAACAAGATATTGGAAACAATGATTTTCTTCAAAAGCAAATTTTCCTTGTATCATGCTTATTTGAAGAGTTATCAAAAGATTTTAAAAACATTTTTTATTGCAAATTTAATTTCCAATAGCATGACACAGTTTCTTTCCAAACTTTACTAAGGATTGAGAAATAGCAGGCAAATTGTTTTTTTTTTTTGTAATGGAATGTATAATTGGCCATGATTTTGATTTCCCTGAAGATTTTATTATTTGAACTTTACAAATACAGGGTGGGATCGAAATAAATATTTAATGGGTAATAGCTGATGCCTAGAAATGTCTATTGACAACATTTTTAATTTAAACAGCCCTTTTTTCTGAAAAAACGCGTGCGTTTCCACATTTTAAGAACCACTGGTGTATATCTCATAAAGTTCTCAGAAAAATTACTTACAATGACATACCATAATAAAGATTAAAATTTGTTGAAATTTGTTTTTATTTATTGAATCTTTAAGTTACAGGAATTCCAGTTTAATATTTTGAGTACAGAACTAACCTATTCGATTTCCCACATTTTTATTAAAAATGGTCAAATAATTAATTATTGGTAATTTAAAGCAAAGATCTACAGATTACCTTTATTGCGATAACAAAAGAAAATCGTCCAATCGAAAGACATCAACATTGTTTGATCCTCTTGAATATTAGGATGATGGTCTTCATCGTTTTTTAATGTGTTATCTGTATTTGTGATATGTTTCATATAAAAAAATTGAAATCAGGGAATTGATTGTATCAATTTATCCAATCAATTACAAAATTCTATTTGCTTAGGGGGTAAACCACCGTTACAACAAAACAAACAATAAATTATAAGAATTGTGTGTTTCTGCTGTCATCTCATCACATTTGAGAAAGATCTGTTAATTTATTACCTTGACCTTCCTCAATTATGCACAAACAATATTAGATTAGAAAACTAAAGCAAACAAGATACATTTTGTATTTAAGAAACTCTCAAACAATTTTTTGGCATTTCAAACTGGGTGTTTCTCTAGGAAATGAAGGGGAGATTTAAAAAAAAATGTTTTTCTTGATGTATAACTGTCACCGGGATCTTTTAAACTGTAAGAGATACAAGGTTGGTTAAATGGGTAAACAATTTGCTCATGAGTAGTACATACCGAAACAGTAACTGTAACATATCTTATATCACTGAAACGAGAAAGAAATCAGCTTTCTTTGAGCCGAAAGTCGAGTATTCATTACATTAAAAAACTACCAACTTTATATTGTATCTTGGATGTAAAACAGTTGACAATTGTTTGGGGATAATTACCATATTCTAGGTATAAAACCCTACAAGTTACTCCTTTACGATTTTTTGTACCTTAAGCAGTTTTCAAAATAAACTGATTTTAAGATTTCGGAAGAAATCAGTTTTTTCTTAATATCTGGTAGGCTATGAGAAATTGGTCTGGTTTGGCAACTGTTTCGATATGTACTCCTCATGATCAAATTGTTTGCCCATTTAACCGATCTTGTATCTCTTATGGTTTAAAAGATCTCAATGCAGGCCATCTTCCACTTAACACCCTGTATACTGAGTGTCTCAGACCAACCTGTCCACCCTTATGAAAATTAAGAGGTTTGAGATTTTCTGACGATATGAATGGTTCCTTTACTAATTTTGATGTTCTCTTTCCAACGGTATAAAAATTAAAAACCCCTCGAGCCCTTTTATAGGGGAGATGGGGGGGGGCAACTTTAAAATTGTAAATGGAAACCCCTATATTTTATTGCAAATTTGGATTCTAAGCCGCAAAATATGTAAAATTTATTTGAAACATTTTTTTTGATTCGTAACAGATGGCACAAAAAACTAAAATTGTGTGATTACAGCACCATCTGTTAGGAATCAAAAAAGATTTTATGTATTTTGCAGTTTAGAATCCAAATTTGCAATAACATATAGGGGTTTCCATATACAATTTTAAAGTTGCCCCCCATCTCCCTTATAAGGCGGGGGGGGTTGAGGTTTCCAATTAGTAAGGGAAGCATTTGTTTCATCAAAACATTTCAAACCCCTTAATTTTAATGGGGATGGGTAGGTTGGTCTGAGACATCCAGTATAGATTGCTACAGCTACACACACTAATAATTGATAAACTTTTCTGTACAACTATTTTCACCTTGTATTCCGCAGATGATATTTGATATTTCTTTTTCTTATTTTATTCAGATAATGGAAACAGTTCTTTCAATGGCAACAAGTAAATCAATAGAATCATTTGAAAAATTCTCTCAAACCTTTGGCGAGCCAGAATATGTTCGTTCGTTATTATCATGCACAAACCAGTCAACTGTGCGGAATAATCAAGCTGTACTAATTCATCTAACAAGGGTCCTTGCAGCTTTAGTGTATGGTAATGAGGAGAAAATGAAAATACTATTAGAACATTTCAAATCTGTGCTGGATTTCAATAAATATGACTTTGAACATACAGCTGATGACCAACAAAAACTTGAAATGTTCTGTGTATTAACAGATGGTATCGAAAAGAATGCAATTGGTAATACTTTAAAAGATCATATTGTATCATTGGAAGTAGTACGAGATGCTGTTGAATATATCACGATGCATGCACCATGTGTTAAACCCACATTGTTAAGAACAGATAGTGATGAATTAAAAGAATTTATATCCAAACCAGCTTTAAAGTACATTTTACGATTCCTCACTGGCTTGGCTTCCAATCATGAAAAAACTCAAGTAAGAATTTAAATTTCTTGATAATAATTAAACATCTTTAATTAATTAATTGTTAATATTGCAGTTAGCTATAGCAGCAGCAGACACAATTCCAATAATCCATCGATTAGAACAAGTATCCTCCGATGAACATGTAGGTTCTTTAGCTGAAAATTTGTTAGAAGCTTTACGTACCAATCCTGCAGTAGCAAAACGTATAGAAGATGCACGTGAATTTACCAGGTCAGAAAAGAAACGTCTTGCAATGGCCATGAGAGAAAAGCAGTTAGGTCAGTTAGGCATGCGTACAAATGATAAAGGACAGGTGTGTAGGATTTGTGCAGAAAATATATCAAAACTTGTATAAACTATAATATTGTTGATAGGTAACTGCAAAATCATCAATTTTACAACAAATGGAAGAATTAGGTGAAGAAACAGGTTTAGTGTGTTGCATATGTAGAGAAGGTTATAAATGCCAGCCAACTAAAGTGCTTGGAATATACACATTCACCAAACGGTGTAATGTTGACGAATATGAAGCTAAACCACGTAAAACAATAGGTTATAATACTGTCACTCATTTTAATGTTGTTCATGTTGATTGCCATATGAGTGCAGTGCGGTAAGTCTTGATGGTTTTTCACTATTTTGTTGAAAACAGTATAAATATTTAATAAATTCTAGATTGGCTAGAGCTAGAGATGAATGGGAATCTGCAGCACTGCAAAATGCAAATACAAAATGTAATGGGTTGCTACCGCTGTGGGGACCTCAAGTGCCAGAATCTGCATTTGCTAGTTGTCTTGCTAGACATAATACGTACCTGCAAGAAAGTACTAATCATCGAGATATCGGTCACAGTTCTACGATACATGACCTTAAGCTACTTCTGCTACGATTTGCTCAAGAGAAATCTTTCCATGATGATACTGGTGGTGGTGGACCTCAAAGTAATATGCATTTAATACCTTACCTTGTACACATGGCTCTTTATGTCATTAACACGTAAGTTTCTGTCAAGTTAATGTGAGAGTTCTCAGTTTTATAGGCATTTAATTTGTAAATTACAGAACCCGAGTTAGTAAAAGAGAAGAAGCAAGTCTGATGGTGTACTTAGAAAATACTAATACAGAAAAATGGGTGGAATCAGCTTATGAGGCTGAAGGCCCTTTGTACTGGATTGTTATGTCAATATTAGTGCACTCGCCTCAAACATGGGCGACACATAAGCTTACACACCTTCGTCGTTTACTTGTTTTAGCTCAAGCTAGGCATTGCACCCCAGCTGGTCCCAGTAAAACCCTTTCTGATAAGACTGTTAAAGAATATTCCGTGTATAAGCCTTACCTTGTCCTGTTTGGCCTTATTGATGGCATCTATTATTGTTTCTTTAGGGTAAGCGGAGTCTTTTTTGTTATTTTTATTATAAATATTAAAATGTAACGTTTATAGCATGTAAGTGGAACAGATGAACAATGGTCTAGTAATTTGGCAGATTATATTCGACATAATGATGAAGCACTATTGAAAGCTTCTGAACGATTGTTAGGAGTTTATACTGATGAGTTGTTGCCTTGTACCTCCTTTTCGGAGTTCTGTGATGTTGCAGGTAGATACTTTCTTCTTTTTCTTAACCTACACACACAAATCAATATGATTACTTATGTTACAGGTTTGCTAGATGATATATCTGACCCAGAAGTTTATATAAGAGATCTTCTTAGTGGGATTTAATAAATTTCTACTTTTTCTTTTTTTCATTATTTTTTAGTATTATTAAAATGCGTAAGAATAAAAATGTAAAGGCTGTTAATTAATAAAATAAAAAATTGCTTTATTATTATTATTACAACAGCATAAAAATCATGCTGTGCGTGCACTGTTTCACGCTAAATAATTATATTAATATTATGTATTGTAGTAATCATGTTGTAAATTATTGTACTTTAACTTAAAATAAAGTTTGAAACTTCAATAAACTGCACTTTGTTAAGAGTTTTTGATTTGGATACTATTCAGGTGAATTACTATCAACAGTTACCATTTACCATCAACTTAATGTTACCACTACACACAATTGTTCTACAGTGTGAATTTCTTTAATTTACCTATAGCAGTTCAGTAAATAGCTGGGCTACTGTAGTAATGTCATTACTCATTAGGATAAAGAGAGGTAATTTATGACAGGTTGTTTATGCATAAACTACATTTTACCAACCACTGCTTTGGTTGGTAGAAGGCAGAGGAGTGGTATCTACCCCTGGTGCCATTTCTCTAAATTTATTTACACGACTGGGGGCTTTACAAAACACTTTTTTTGTCGCTGAAATTATGTTATTTACTTTGGGATGTATTTCCTGCAGGTGGATCATATTCTCGTATAAAGCTTGAAACCCTACGCCAGCCTTCAGCATATAAAAGGGGCTGCATCAGTAACAAAAAGAAGCACTTTATTGTACTGAATTTTTTTTGGCCATAAAAGAGGCATTGAGCAAGTGAATAATTGAGCAACAACCGAATGATTTGTGCTCTCAAAAATGTTTATGGCTAAAAGATAGGATTTGGTATTTGCTACCAAATTTAAAATACCAATTACAACATTAGCAACGTATCACATCTAAGAATTATTGATAAAACGATCAATTTAACAAGAAATTATAAAAAAATAAGTTAGCTGAACAAATTCCAATTGAATGAGATATTTTTGTTGTATTTCTTGACTCTACATTAAATTCAAATTAAATAGACAAGAAAATGAAATTTCTACATACCTCCTTATGTTATCCGTAGGTTCATCAATAGAAACCCATGTAGTTGTTGCCTACATCTCTCCTAATTAATTTGACTGTCCTGGTATGAGCCAGGTAAGTAATTCTTCCTCAGAGTTGATTCTTCCTAAAAACTTCTAAATACAGGGTGGCTAATTTTGCTCAGTGGAATATCTGCAGCCACTAATGTACTACACAGTTTTTTACTAAATTTTGCGGATTTGCTGATAGAACTGCATATTCTCATAGCTGCAGTACATAATTATGGTTCTAAATGAATGGATATTAATATCAATTATTCCAACAGGTGAATTGGTAGAAATGTTTTGTGGCCAGCAAGAAGTCTCAACTTGACGCCGATGGACTTCTTTTTATGGAGTTTTGTAAAGAGCCGCATTTACCGAACACCCGTTAACGACCGGGAAGAACTTCTCCATCACATTGAAGAAGCCTTTCTGCTGATAACGAGAGATATGTTGCAGCGGGTGTCCGAGAGTATCGTCAAAGGAGCTAGAGCTTGCGTAGCAGCAGGTAGCAGTAATTTTGAGCATCTACTTTAATGCTAAATACAAATGTCATTTTATTTTAAATTCTCTTCTCTTATTTTGTCTTTATCGTTATTGTTACTTTTTAGCATTGATGTTACTATTATGTTGTTACACACACCCTACATTCAAATCTCCATATCTTTAAGTAATCTTGAGGTTTTTAACATTTTTGTCAACGGGTCTCTGAGTTGTGCGTATGGCGTTGTTTCGCCATTTTTCCAGCACCGTGTATAAAGTACTTAGATATTAGATGTCGCTGCAATTGTTTCGTGCTCGCGCGCAGTCCGGCCTCGAGTGCGAAGCGAGGCAGTCGACCCGGTCTCCAGCGCGAGTGTAGTGCATCGGCGACGAATAGTACGGGCTCAACCAACAGCGCGGTAGTCGGGGGCTACCGCCATCCCACCCTCCAGAGTCTGTGTATTGGGGGGGCACAGGCCTGGCCCAATTTCCACCACCAACGGGGCGACTTGAGGTCGCACTGCTGCATGAGCCCACTCGACCGTCGGTCTTCAAGAATTGGGAAGCTTGAGGGCCGGGACCGCCACATTTCCAACCTAACCCTAGATGCAGTAGATGGATCAACGGCCGCTCCACCACCAACCGGTGCCTGCGTAGGGATGCGTAGGCCCGGCCACCACCATCCATTCATCTCAGCCTCTTCTGACCGGCCCGGGTAGCTACCGGGCCGCGACCAACCCAATTCCTTTTCCCACCCAAACCCTTGAGCCCGAGGCTCCTCAAGGTACCAATTCTACTGCACCCGGAAATTCGTCGCCTATCCGCTACACTTCCCGCCAATAATTCCCGGCACACCACACCCATCCCAACTCCTCCACGCCGCATTCCGTAATCACCCGCTACACTGTTCTCACTAGGGTTTTCCGTGGTTTCCCTAGTGGTGAAGGCAAATGCCAGAACAGTTTCTGCACTAGCGCACGGTACACTATGCACACCTAGACACCCACACATCACCACTCCAACATATACACACTCTCACACCCCTCACTACACAATACCAATACCGTTCTGAAAAGAACCGCCGCATCGTGTTCCGCAACCGTCGTCACTGTGTGACGGCTCGCTGGCTGTCCTTGGGCATTCCACTCCAAATGGGTCACCGGCATCGGCGGGGATCCTGGAAGACCCTGCTTCCGGCCTGCTCCACCGTCGCCACCAGATCATCATCGCCGTTGACGGGCGTGCGGACTGCTTGGTGCCTGACATGATGTCGACGATTCCCCCTTTTTTCCAAATTCACCAGCCATAGAGGAATTAAATTTCCTAAATGGCAGCCACCTATGGTGGCATTTGCGTTGATTCTCTTTTCTCTCTCTGTTTCGTGCTATATCTATGTTAATACAAAGATCCTATAATATAGGGACGATACAAAGCGTGTGAGAATAGAAAATTGAAAAACATTATTCCCTATAATGATAACCGATGAGGCCAAACAAGACTGAAGCAAATCTGTCTAGGGGTACTGTTGTATTCATATTTAAAATGTACCGTCAGTAAAAATGTAGACACTACCGCTGATGCGTACTAATGATTCATATGACATGTAGCCTTGTTCTTACTTGTGCATATGTTTTGTTTCTTATCTGTGACATTGCTGTTAATAAAACTAGATGAGGCCCGCGGTGGACAGTCCCCCCCCCCCCCGTGTACCTACGCCACTGACCAAATGTTCAAAAATAAACTTTATTAGTTAAAGCTGAAGCCCGAAGATTAGGCCCGGGGGCGACTACCCCTCCGCCCCCTCCCCCTAGGTATGCCAGTGACCAAATGTTTCAAAATAAATTTTATTAGTCAAAGTTGAGGCAAACTCAGTCCGGTTCAGTACGAAATTCATCTCGGTCCGGTGCGGTACGAAAAGGATTTTGGTCTGGTGCAGTACGAAAAAGCCGTGGTCCGATGCATGACGGAATCAAACTCGATCCGGGTCAGTACGAAACTGTTGCTCGTCCGATGCAGTACGAACATCATAATCAAATATGATATTCGCGGTTACAAAACAAAGTAAATGCAATAATAATATTCACACATCCATACATACTACATACATATTATCTAAGTTGGAACGCCCGTGATAAATCACGGTTACCAGATATGGGAATTGTATTTTGTTTTATGTTTTAATTTTCATTCATTTATGTAAATTGACATAATACTATATACAGCCATAGAGACGGATTTTCATTTTAACCTCAGTTATTGAAATTGACATACTATCTATAACCATTCATATGGTCCTATCTGTTGTTACGGTCGCATCCCAGATGTTTTAGCAACGCAATTGTTTCGGTCGCGTCGGTCGCATCCCAATATATTGTTAGCGCGCAAAGTTATTATAATTGACGATGATTTTCAGTTCGACGTGCTTTGTGATTTTAAAATAGACAACAAAGTTCGTGACAAGGTGAACATTGATATATGTAGCAAATACCTACATCATACATAAGTACGGTTATGTTCATACATCGTAAGTGGCTGCAAGTTCAAGAAACAAAAAATCACCGGCATTCAAGACATCATAAGAAGAATTAACAGCATCAAGGTACTGCATGATTACTTATTCAAATCTTAATATGCATGTAACCGAATTAACATTCTACGTACACGAGTACCAAATGCATTACATTTACATTCTTGTGCATCTAATTATTTCCCTATACTATCAATTTCAACTACTAATCCAAGCAGTGAATAAAAACCAGCAAGATTTGCTCGATCGCCTGCTTCCCGGAAGACCAGCAGTAACAAATCTAGCCCCTACAGTAAATACCGCGCTGCTTCTATTTGAAAATTTTGACAGCAAAAAAGAAAATTTCAAATATTATCGATAACGATTCGAAAATCATCTTCGAATGAAAAATATTTTTGATGATGAAAATTGTTGTGCACAGATGCTATTAAATTCTATAGGTCTTTCTAATTATAAACGAACTAGATTATGCAACATTAATCACATCGTGTCCAAAACAAAATATACTGGTTGCACAACACAGATTTTTATCAACATATCAGACAGAATCACAATCAATTTCGGGTTAGGTGAAATAGGGGGAAAATGACATACTCGGATAATATGAGTGACATAGCTGTGTTGCTTTCAGTTACTTATTTAGGGTATATTCTGTAAATAACCAATTGCAACCGAAATCTTGGTTTACTGTTCCGTAATTTTCCAGTTCCTGAAATTTTTATATTTACGGAATTTTATTATAACCAAAACGACCGACAACATTACGTTGGTTACTCTGGTTATTTGTAAAAACATATCTGTCATTATTAAGAACTGAAGATAATTGTGATTTACAAATATTCATCAACTAGTTCTGTTCCGTAATGATACAAAATTTTCAGTAATCAGTAACTAATCAAAACCAAAATAGTTAAAGATGTTTAATTACGGAATATATCCTTAATCTCTGCGTTCTGGCGCCATCTAGGGATAAGCAACTACCATCAACTGGTAGTAATTTATAGTATCATTCTATTCTGTATTTACGTCTCAATGGAAAACCAGTGAAAATGCAAGCAAGATCATGACGAAATTTAAAGCAAAAAAATTTTTCGATCTTGATTATCTCTAAAAGTATTGAGATATCTAAAGACAGACGAATTCAGATACGAAATTTTCTAAATTTTGTCGAAAACGTGATTTGTGTGGGAGAAAATTTTAAGTTGGTTAATTAGTTATATTATATATTAAGGGCGTAAAATACATATTTAGACCCCAAGCGTGAAGTTTGTGAGCCGAGGCAACACCGAGGGCTTTAAATATTTTACGCCAGAGATGCATATGATATTTTATGCACGACTATTGCAATAGATAATCAATTAATAATCACATTAGGTAAAAATTTTAAAAATTTTTATTTAAATTTCTTCAAACATAATTTTAAGACTTTACGTAAAATTAACTATGGTAACGACCGGAAACAACTAAAATAATACATATTTACGTAGCAACGGGCTGTTTAGTTTATTTTAACGCCCCTTGCTAGCACTTTAACGCCCGCGAGCTTAAGCAGTGTGGTTTACGTCCTAGAAGCGAGTACACAATGGCCGCTTTCAGGGTCGGTTGTGCATAATTAAGCAATGAGGGCGGTAAGTATGTTTTACCGATTTGAGGGTAATAGGTTTGGGGACTGAGGTCGTAGCAAAACTTAAGCAAATTGATCAATTTTCAACGAACTCCGAAGGAGTCGTTACTGAATTTGCGAAGTCTGTCTGTGTGTCTGTCCGAATTTTTTGTCAAATTCTGAAGTTTTGACTTCAGATTTGGATTCTACATCAAAAACTAAAAACAACGTGGTATCTTCGTTCTCTGATAACTTTTCGGGAACATGGTCAAAATGGCTGTGAATATTGGAAAAATTTTTAAAAAAAATTTTTTTACTTTAAAATCGTATTTTACATCAAAAAATAAGACAAACTTATGCTTTTAGTTTTTTGATATGACCTCAGGAACATGGTCAAAATGGCCGCCAAAATTTGAAAAAAGTAGCAAAACAGGAGTACGTTGTGGTTATGCTTTGCATTCCCAGATGTTTTAAAATTAAAAAAACCGCAGTAATTGTTTTTATTATTACTGTCGCTAAGATTCATCATGTAAACAAAATTTCAAAAAAAAATTGAAGGTTTGTAAACATTTATTATTAATAAAAATTTGAAATAATTTTTTTTATTACTTACCGCCGGCAATACATGGCTCGTAAGTTAGCAAAAACGCCCGATTGTGCAAAGAAAATTTTCATTTCGATTATCTCCAAAAGTTTCTGTAATTAGGAGAGAATTCTAAGTTGATTTCATATATAACATGTCCTGTAAAGTTACTCGGGAACATGACAACAAACCAACAGACAGACTATGTCGAAAAATCACCATTTTCGATCTCGATTATCTCGAAAGCTATTCGAGATATCGAAATACCGATTATGTATCTGTAATCAGGAGAAAATTCTAAGTTGATTTCGTCGAAAACGTGATTTGTATGTTGCGCAATATTTCATTTAAGTAAAGTTTGGGAATTGTTTTTGAAGGTTTGCATTATCTGATTAATTTCAAATTCATCCATGCACTAAAACTACCTCCTTAATTGAATGAGTTAATATCGATTTGTTTATTGATCATGCAAATATTTACGAGCGAGGTTAGTTTCCAAGTGACTATCGGGTAAAATAACATACTTGCAACTCGGCTAAACTAACATATAATAGGTATACCATGTCTCATTTCTATTATTCCACTCTATCTCAAATTTCTAGGGTTTTAATTGGATGCACTGTTATACCCCAAACTTATTTATGTTAGTGTCACTATTTCTAGTTACACATTTCTTACTAGAAAATCTTTCGTCAAACGACTGTCATATGTCAAAATAGGGTTAAAATGCAATAAATTCGTTTTTATTTGCAAATCATTTTAATTACAATTAATATTGAAGTAATAAACACAAAAAATAAATTTTTATTCCAAATAATAAACAAACAACAAAAGGTAATTCTACGAAATGCAAACATTTACCTTTTCTGAATGACAATCTAACCTCTGATTTTAAATAAAACATAAATAACAATACTGTCAACATTTCTCAATGAAAAATTCTAGTGTTTAGAAGGTTTGTTACCAATACAACAAAAATTTAACAGAAATTATAGAAACGAGATAAACTGTATGTCGTTTTATAATGCCTATCTGTCAATAAGGCGATTATTATTATTACTGTCTGACAGCTTGCGAGTTATGTTATTTGAGAGTTATGTTGTTAAAATTTCTTTGCTGTTTTATTATTGTATTATATCAGTTCAATAAAGCATATTTTTTTTCTAACGTTTCGAACTTTTAATAATTCATTAATTCACTTTAATAGTTCAAAATAAACAATTTGAAAATGGAGAATTCTTTAATTTATAGTATAGTATACAGTGCGTCCCAGATCGAGTGAGATTGCATTGGTAACTTTCTTATTATTGAAAATGGAGATTTGGTTAAATAAGCAATGTTTTGCAGCTTTATATGCTGATTTAAAATCTGTTTGAAAAAGTTCAAAATGTCGAACCCGTCAGAAGTTATTTCAAAAATACTAAAAACTGTCATTTTCTTCTGTGTCAAATATCTTCTTAAGTATAAGAGATACGAAAAAAAGTTTCATATAAAAGTCACTGTTTTCGATAAGATCAATTTAAAATTGATGTCGAACAAAAATCCTAGATGGCTGCTTTTGAAGTACTCGTATCAACTTCTTTAAATTAAATGGATGCCATATTGGATTTTTAGGTTGCTGAATAGAATTTTTTATTCTCTTTTCAACGATATAAGATAACGTATGATTGAATAAAAAATACTAGTAAAATTAATTGTTTTTACATTTTAATCAAGTAGGCTTATATGGATCCAAGCAAAAACAAACAAAAGTTTGGTAGTAGTTATTTACGCAATAAGTGGGATACACACATTATTGTAGCACGAACATGGAAATTGCGCAAACGAGGGCGTTAGCCCGAGTTTTGCGTAGCCATGTGAGTGCGATAATAGTGTATCCCACGAATTGTGTACAAAATTTTATGTAGAACCATTGAATTTTTTGCAAATGAAACCATTTTTGCTGCTCTCAATCACGGACTAACTACTTTCGATCAAGATTTTGTGAATATTCATTCAAAGTAACAGCTGAATCTCATTGTTCAAAATGATAGCAACGCACTTAGCTACAGTGTAAACAGTAAACAAATTTGAAAATATTATCGCACGTGTGCGGTAATCTGAAACATTACGTAATCCCAGAGAGTGCGATGTATAAGATATATCTCACGGTTGCACATAAATTTACTTTACGCAAATGCTCGATAGTGTAGGGGTTTTTGGTTTTGAAATATACTTACTGTTATCTCTGCTACTTATTTTTGTTGGTTAGTTTGAATCTTTTTTTAGAATAATTGAGGTTTCATCATTACAATTTATTACCTACGAAGTTATTATACTTATAAACAGTTTATTTAGAACTGTTATTATCTTATTCTTAGCAATACTGTCTTATTTCTATGAAAAGTACTTAGTTAATTTATTTATGAACTTGTTAATTTACGGCAAAACATTTAAAAGATGCTGATGCTGTTGCTTTGACAGCGTTTTTTCAATACAGACATCCTCTACCACAAAGCTGTTGCACTAAGTATTAAAAGTACTTCAAATATTAACTTAAGTAAAATAATGCCTAAATAAAGTACTTAAGTACTGTGAAATGAAACAGGTATTTGTACTACTTAAGTTTCAAGTACCTTTTTAATTTACTTATTGTACTTATCACTTGAAAATAGAGTTAAGTATATTCTACCTGTGACTCTATCGTAGAAATCTTACTTTAAATAGTTCTTCTTTGATAATTAAACTACTCGAAATATCTACTTAAGTAAGAAATACTTAAAGTTAGGTACTTACATAAGTGCTGTGAAAATAAGTAGTTACTGATACTTAAGTTTTAAGTAGGTATTTAAGTATCTACTAAATATTGAAACTTTTTGAAATATTTATCTAAGTAAAAGATTACTTAAAGTCAAGTAGTTCAGTACTGTGAAAATACGCACCTAGGTACTGGTACTTATATGGATTTAAAATCGAGTTTTAAGTACTGTTACTTAAAATCATTACTTTAAGTAGTAAATTTCAAGTAGTAAGTACTTGAAAGATTGTCAAGTAGGTACTAGTACTTGAACTTTAAAAGTTTAAGTACAAGTACTCAATAGTTTAAGTAACTTATAACATATTTATACAGGAACTTGTACTTGGACTCTGTTTTACAAAATACTTGTACTTAATTACTGCAACAGCTTTGCCTCACTATTTGTTTTTCTCTTAGATTAGCGAGTGCGGAATACTGGACTGGTTATGGACAATTTTACCTAACAATATACTTTTTAGATTGAATAAGAGTTCAGTTTGAAAACTGTCTCTCCATTGAGCGTCCTGATAATATTTACGTCTGCCGCGTCTTTGCTTAGTCGCATTGATTAATTATTACAACAGGCTTTGTTTATTAAGAGTATTGTAAACTTTTAATTGTTTCAATACTTGAATCAATCGATACCTGTCTCCCGGTCGCTTTCTTTGCTTATCTGTATAATACTTGTCTTTGTGGGACTATATCAATAGTCTTTTTCTTACAGAGTTATAGGTAATCGTTAGCATTCGAACAAACTGCTTAAGTAATCAATATACAGGGTCGCTAAAAATATGGAAACACGCTACCCCTGCAGAAACGGTAAGTACTAGACAAATGAGATTTGGAGAACTTATAGTAGGTATTTTTTACCATGTTTTGCGAAGGTAATTAAAAACAAATCTTCCAAACCTCCATTTTAGATTTATTCAAATGGTTCATCCCGTATGTGACCGCTTAAGGATTTCACTATTAATTTTTATCAAAATCGAGTTACCCGTGAAACAGCAGAGGCAATGGAACTAAAAAAAAACCGATGTGCGATTATTTTATAAGTAATTAAAGTAAAAGAAAACCGTAAAAATTTTGCCCTTAGCCTACTTACTTAAAATAATAGATCGATGCTAGAGCGAACTAAATTTATGGTGGAATAAGAGCAAAATAGTGACGACTTGATAACAACAAAAACACAATATAATTTTACAAGTGTTCAAAATGCGCTTCGTTAACTTCTTGGAAATGAAACAATCTCTTTTGAAGTTTTTGCAAGGAATTTTGAAAATAATCGGGGGGATCTGCTTGCATTACGATTCCTTGACAAAAGAATAGCGAGTATTTCCAAAACCTTTCAAAATAAGTATAGCAACCCACATACTATTGAATTCGTCTATCCCTATCCAAGTATGGGTTATATACAGGGTGTTCCATTTAAAAAAATTCAATATAGCGGCCGCACGAAAAAACAATTGAATATTTGTTTTCAATTCCCTTCGCAAAACATGGCAAAAAAAATACCTACGTTGAGCTCGACAAATTTCATTTGTCTATTACTTACCGTTTTTACAGGGGCAGCGTGTTTCCATACTTTTTAGCGACTCTGTACACCTACAAATCACATAAAGCTTTTATACAGGGTGTTTTATTAATAATTGGAAATATTTTAACTGTAGAATCCTGAGCTCAAAATATTAAGATTTAACCCAAATCACTTAGATAAAATGTGGCTCTTTATTGAGTTACAGGGTGTTTTATTAAAAAACTTAAAAACTATTTGTACCCAGTACTTTAAAACTATTTGACGTATCCTTGTCATACTTGGCAAGAAGTGTAGGTACTGTACACCCTACTAAATCATGTTAAATAATCGTTTCTGGCTACTACCAGAGACGTACGATAGGGGCAAGTGAATGGTTGACCCTTCCCAAATTCCTCGCCACTGGCGGAATTGCCATTTTAGCACAATTTTTCGATTTTCCAATACTTTCTATGTAAATAACATGCTCTTCATTTAGAACGATATAGTCATTATTTTTCGAAATATTTAAAGTTGAAAATGAAGCGGCACTGTTATTTTGATTTTAACGTGTATTAATATTATGTCAGTGTTTTGGGTCAGAGGATTGCATTTATTACGCAAATGAAACTCTAATCCCTAACTAATCCTAAACATAATGTTATTTATTGAAATTTCTTGAAAAGAATAAATGCATTCAACATTTAAAAACAAATTGTGGTTCTGAAAAGAACCATTTTGTTATAAAACACCCTGTAACTCAGTAAGGAGCCACATTTTATCTAAGTGATTTGGGTTAAGTTTTAATATTTTGAGCTCAGAATTCTACAGTTAAAATATTTCCAATTATTAATGAAACACCCTGTATACCAACTGAAAACTAACGTGGAATCTACCTTGGCGGAAAACTTTTTATTGTCATTTAAGGAAGTAACCTTGGTATTCACACTAGTGAAAAACCTTTTAATATGTCGTTATGGTAAATAATCTTGGTAATACCATAAATATGCCAGGATTTTGATGCATCGCTGCGGAGTAGTACATTATATTAAAGATAAGGTGATAGTTCACAGAAAAAAGGAAGTGCTTAGCCTATACTTTAATTAATCTTTCTACATGCTTGGCTACAGAGCGGCGTTTCTCTGGCAGTTTTGTGTTATCTTTTTCAAGATAATTTTTGTTAATGTTTCTTACAGCAGACCTTTAATCTGAGGAAAGTTTTACTAAATTCTTAACAAAATAAAACCACAACTTTAATATTCTATTCTACTTTCTCATTAATCAAAGTATAGCCATTTCCAGCTTATCGTAACTTTAAAAACTTATAAGACCGAACAAAATGATCAATTTAGTAGATTATACGCAATTTATAATACACGAGTAGGTGCACAAAAACATAAAATTGGTGTTATTATTTTATTGAGATCAATTTTTATATTGTTTACTGCATATGTGATAAAAACGGATCTTTTCCTTTTAATTCGTTACAATATTATATGAAATATTCAAATATATCAAATATGGAAACAGGGGTTACATTATTTTAGCAGTAGCAGTATACAAAAGTTCTAGTAATCCTTTAACTAAGCGAGCTTCTGTATGAAATGTTTGTGATGCTGTCGATTGTCATTTATAAAGATTTTATAGATTGTTCTAATGGCAATTTATTACAGAGTTTTATTCTTTGTACGTCTGCTACTTCTAAAAAAGAAGTTGTTTAAAAGTAAAACAAAAACAGAGACGATTATTGTGTGACAAAATACAGATTCACAAATTTCAATTGCTATCATAGTAATCATTCAGTCATTATACTCTATTTATGAGCAATAATAATAATGATAATACATTCATAAATCTCGTATAATATTTTTTTGTTAACTTATAAATAGTTCTGATATTATCGTTTAAAAGCGATACTAGTAATAAACTGTAACAATTAAAATTTGCAGATGGTTTAACAATAAGCTATACAACAGATCACAGGAAAAGGGGCATTTTAACGCCTTTTTTTATTATACAAAGTCTTCTCAAAACAATAGCAACAAGTTAGTTAAATTAATCATTTCTTTACCGCACTTTATTACAGGTCACAATTCTGAAGTAAATTCACTATATTCACTGGAACTCCAGCTGCGGATACTTTTCTAACGCCTTCGGGATCAGAATCCAACATAATAATGCACATAAAACTTTTTCCGGTGATATCGTCTTTGGGGTAAACGGTAACTGGAATGAACTCTTGACACTTTCCTTCGACGTACACGCATAACTGTTGATACACTTCAGGATATTGCTTTCTCAATGATACACCTCTTATTTTTAGTTCATTTTGTATATTACTGAAAACGTGCTCTCTCGCTTTTGCATCTTTCGTAGGTGTGCAAGTAAGCACTAAGGTTTCTAGGTTTTCAGTCGTGTCCCGTTCTGGTATAGGAACATTCTTACTGAGACGCATTTTTGCGCACCGAGACACCAGCTGTCTTTCCCACTTAACCGCACTTTTAGCTGGAACTTCCGATATAACACACACGATAACATACAAAACGAGTTTGGTATCCGGATTATAATTTTTACACATTTTCACCAGTTCTGTATACATTTGTGGTCCCATTTCTGTCGGCAACAAATCAGTCCATCGTACATAAGTCAGTTCGCCCAAATGAGATAAACCGCCCGTAAGGAACTTTTCTGCCTCTTCGGGACATCTAAAGAGACATTTCACAGCACCAGCACCGTGGGACAAATAGCCTCGCCTCGCAATTTTCGAAATCCTTAAAAGAGTATCCTGCTGTTCTTTAGCAGCTGCCAGTACTTGTCGGCAAAGAGTTCCAACGCGAGAAAACAGACAGCTCTTTCTATGCTTTTCCCAGTGAGCCCGACGACACGCTCTGGAGCAGTACATGTATGAGCAATTATGGCAATGTTTGAATGCTCGTGCTTCATTACTAGCGGCCGAGACGACACGGCCGCAACGCGAATAACGGCATCGTAATACCGGAGATGAGTGGAAACTGACGCGTCTCGGTATGGGTGCTTGTTTCGTGAGTGGCTCACTACCCTCACTATGTCGTCTGAATTGTTCTGCTGCCCGAGACTCTTCTCCTAGATGACTAGGGCTTGTATTAGCTGACGCCGTCTCTAGAAATAAATCACACTTAAAAAATGGAATTAAATCAGTGCGAAAAGCAATAAAATACTAAATAATACTACAACAGAACATTGGAATGAAACTGATAGACTCTGGATTTATGTTCTACGAAACGATGATAATGTGAGGACTTAAAGAATCAGGTTCTACCTGAAATTAGAAAAAAAATAACAAGAGAAAGTCAATTTTAGTTTGTGAATTTTTCGTAGCTTCTTCTGGTTGCTGTTATTATAAACAGGAAGGAGAAGTGATACTGTTTGAGTTGTTAACAAGGGAAAATAAATTATATCGAGTATACAACTTTACTACATAGGTGTTGGTGCATAGTGACCTGAATGATTAATTAAAAAACAAACTACTATTGCTATCGAAAAACAACGTGTTGAAGGCTGAAGTGGTGAAGAAGTGCCATCATGTAGAAAAACCTGAAATGAAACTTACATACGTCTCCTACCTTGGTGGCTGGGGCTCGGTGCGCGAGTCGACGGTGGCAGCCCCAGCAAGGAATCTAAAACGTCTTCTAATGTTGTTGAACTTGGAGACGGTTTTGTATGTCCCACAAGCGGCTGCGATGAAACATCTGCGCACAAATATTGTATTATAGTCATTAAATTGGTTTAGCGTCATTCGGTTTTGTACAATAGAGTATTCTGGAGCCATTTGAGTTTTGATTTGGTACAATTGTCGTCAGTTTTTGTTGAAGTACCGTTAGAATTGGAACGAATTGGAACGAATTTGCTAGAAATTTACGTTAGTGGCGAAATAACTGTAAATAATTTAAAACGAATGCTAATTATTCCTATATAAATTTAAAGATATTTGGAGATTTTTTACGAATTGACTAACAATATATATTTATAGGGGAAAATCGTCAATCAAGAGATGACGCTAAATTTCATTAAAATAGCAGAAGAAAGGGTGATCATCCAACGTTTTATTGTTGTGATCACCCGATGATGCTCACCCTTAAACTAGTTTTTTAAATTTCCAATAGAGGTCGCGACAATCGTACGGTTATCCACGTAAGAAAAAGCCAGCTATACTTGGAGAGAGTATGCTATTTTTAATTTAATGTAAAAAAATGTCAAATTTGTAAACTATTCAAGAAATTCTTAAATCTACTAGAGAATTCTACACGACAAAAAGGCCATATTCCATTTTTCGTGAACCACAGTATAAAAACTGCAATTGGAGAAATGTTTCGTCTTCTATAAGACACACGGTATGTAATGTTACTGTAATATCTTAGATCTCTGTTGCTTTTGCTGTGGTTGTATATTTCGAATCTAGAATTATGTACTTGGCAGGTTTTCTAAGTCAATACCGTAGATCAGTGTTTCCCAAAGCAGCATGCATATCAATATAGAGTACCTCGATAATTCTCAAAGGTTTTATTTATCACTACCTGCTTATATCATTTGCCGAAAAGATCTTTCTTATGAAGTTTATAAATGTTAAGAATTTTTGGAAAATGGGTAAGTTAGTTATTGACTTTCCAAGGGTTGTATCCAGGAAGAGGACCAAACTGATATTTCTGTGTTTGATTGTAGAAAATCCGCGACCCTATAGACGGTATCCAATTGCACTAAAAATTTGTTAATTTTGTAATCCCCAGTTCGAATTGCACCAGGAATGTTTTTATTAAAATGATCTTATTATTATTTTTTGTTCACAATGTAGTAGGTGGGATTCTTTCGTATTTTCTTGGACAAAAAGTACATCGTCTATAGTATAAAAACCAAAAACTGCTGTAAATTCTTCTGGTTTGATGTATCTGTTTAATTCTTCTTTTCTTAATTATATTATTCTTGTCGAACAGAAGCACAAACCATATTTTGTCTTATTTTGCATAGCGCAGTTCGTGCAGAGGTTTGCAGCGAAAATCTTGGGCTTAGTGGAATCCGTATAGGAAATTACAGTTACCTGCTGAAGAAAAGGTGGAAAGTTCGTTTTCACCGTGAGTTCGGGTGCTACCGGTGTGATCATCGTTCGTTGACTTCTCTTTATTCTTTGCAAAAAGTAAATTAGTTATCTGTCTATCTAGATGTTATTACAATTTTGATTTTACTTTAAAAAATCGTCTTACAGTTTTTCAACTTTCTCTATCGCTGCAATTGAGGAAGTTTCTATTGCAACAATAAAGCAATAGAGAAGCTTACCAAAGCAATAAAAACTGGTACTCCAGAGATTCTTAAATCTAATTCAACCAAACAGATGGTTTACAATCTTTTTTCTCTTGGACCATTCTTTTACCTGTTCAACTCAACAGAATGAGTCTTACTCCTTATTGAACTAACTGATCAGGTCGATCTCTCTGTTCTAAGAAGGATTTCGATTCCTCAAGAAGCTCTGCCAACAGTATTGGCTCCATTCAAATCTTACTATTTCTCATTTTTGAAATCTTTATTTCAACAATCGTCCCAATAGCTCAAATCAAGCAAATGTCATCGCACTATATGATGCTTTATTAGTGTTTCTTGATGCTTCTACAAAAATCTAGAAACGCTACTCTTTGTACACAGGTCGTTGAAACACTCTGTGCATATGGAGAGAGATGAAGAATATTTATACAGAGAAGAAAATCTTAAAATGGACTATAGGCAATATGAAGGCCGATATCCCAAGATTATAATCTAAATCTTAGTTTCAAAGTCTTCAGTTACTTGTCGTAGAATGTCAAAGCTCCTATTCCTAATTTGTAGTTACTGTACAGGATGTTCCATAGTGGGTGCACATAAATTTAACAGGGGATACCATACACCACGATAGAATAAAACTAAAGTGTTTTTTATTTTCGATATACAAAGTGTAACGTGCTCATCGAGGTATTCTGACTTAAATTTTGAGAACTTTTATCTTTAGAGCCATTTGAAACAAGTTGTATACAATTTGAAAATAACTATACGGTTGATTGAGTGAATTTTCAATGCGATCCGGAACGATCTTGGTGCACTCCTTTGGGTTTAGGAATCACTTATTCTCAATGTAATGCTTGTATTTAAAGTGAAGGATTTAATTTTTTAAGTTTGTTTTAAATTATTAGGACAATATGAATTTTTTATTTGGAAAACTTTATTACTCTGTATATCGGTGAGAAACAAAGTTCTTTAGGACATAGGTTATAAGAATTTTCTATTAGTTTTGGTGTATGCAGAGTGTGCTGTTCATTTATGAGCAACCCTCTGAATAATAAGTGATGAAAAACTTTATTTTATTATGCTTGTGGAAGTGGGTTTTGAACTTTAACCATTGAATATTGAGCCTTTAGGTTTGAGAAAAGTACAAATTCTAATTTCTTTTTCTGACTAGCATCTGTATAGCAGTTAGTCAGTTTTCGTTTGATAACATACATTAAGTGTGGAGAAGTCTTGAAACAGTAGTAAAGCTAGAAATTTTAAATTTACGTTAGTGTTTTCTTTATTTCGATTTTTATTTGTTTACCCAGAATGCCAATTATCGTACCACAAAGTCTAGAGCCTGCCAAAGCTAACTTGTCTTTTCAATAAACTTGCTTATGATAGACAACGATGATAAATTCTCGAGATATCTTTTTTGGAAATATTAATTTTTAAAGATATCAACTAAAAATTCATTGTTTACAATATGATACTTTTGTAATATTATAAGTGATTATAAAACAGGATCTCAACCTATTTGATCTAACTTCACCAAAATACAAAACAACTTGCTTTTGCGCTTTTCCTAGTTATAAATAAATGCATTTATCACTATTAGCTTTAAATTGAATGATGTATATGCCTTCAAGTTATTTATAAAGAATTCAGAATAACAAACATTCGTTTTTGACGTATTTGAGGAAGTGTTTGTGTATGCAGATGTATTTTTGGACCCTCATGCTTGTGCATGTATACAATATTATTGAATTTTCGCAATTTACTTTTTGGTGCTTCGCAAAAAATATTTAATTTCATGATGTTATTGCAATTTCCGAGAATTATTTTTCCTCTAACTGCTATAATTAAATTTTATGTAGCATTGAGACGAAATTTTTCGTTATGATTCATATCTACTTCTTATTCTGCAAGTCTCTCTAGGTAATAATTATCGTCTTCAGAAGCGGGGATGGGAAAACAAATATTTAGCAGAGAAAATTCTTCTTAGGTTTGAATCAATATAATGATAAATTTGTAGTGATTCTTGACAACTTTGGAAGGAGATACAACACCGAAGAATACATCTAAGGTGCTTTGTTAGTTATAAGGACTTATATCAAAGATATCTTAGTTTCTTAGATACTCGGTGTTAATTTAGCTGAAAATCTTTTGTTTTTTAATGTTTTAGAAACTATATAAACTATAAGAAGAAATTCTTTGTATGGTTATTAGTTACAATGAGAAATTTACCTTCTTACAATTTTCCAATTATGCGTAAAAATGCAGAGAGGGGTGGGGTATACATACAGTGTGTCCACATTTCGATGCTTACTATTGGGATCTCGGAAATTGTAAGAGATACGAAGTCGGTTAAATTGGAAGAAATTTGGCTATTTTGGAGATCAGTTTACTTATGCTTTTGTTTTTTCAAAAAAGTTCACGGCTTACTAGATATACTATACTAAATATCTCAGGAACAAACAAAGATAGAAAAGAACAGCAAAGAGGATGTTTTAGAGAATTTACTCCGAAACACAAAAAAAATATTTTCGCAATTGTCTTTTGTTTTACTTCGGCGGTGAAACGTAAATCCAATTTTTTTCTAATGGAACGCCTACGCGATTTCCATATTACTGAACTGCACGCCTTAAATGCTTTTCAGTGATACATACATACTATTCTTTTGTTTTATGTTATGAAGTGAAAATCATTTTTCATCATAGTGTGCCATGACATCTAACACATAAAGCCGTGGAGTTTTATCAAAAAAATTCATTTGTTATGCAAAAATTGCTAAAACAAAATAAATACGCTTTTATTGGGCATTAGCTGCTTATTTGATGCTATCTGTGAATGCTCAGTAAAGTATCTTAAAAGCGCCTTTTGTTTTGTTTTAGCAATTGTTACATAACAATTGTAATTTATCTGACAAAAATCAATGATTTTCATATGTTTAAAGCCATGGCACACTAAGTGGGAAATGCTTTTTATTTAAAAAAAAAAATAAGATAATTTCGTTTTTAGCAAATATTTAGTAAGCCGTGAACATTTTTGAAAAAACAAAAGCATAAGTAAACTAATCTCCAAAATAGCCAAATCTTTTCAAATTTAACCGACTTCGTATCTCTCACATTTTCCGAGATCCCAATAGTGAGTATCGAAATGTGGACACACTGTATAAGTATATTTCTTTCAAACTACTAATAATAATGCAGGAAGTTCAGTAGAAAATCAAAAATCGAGAAATTTCGTTTTTGGGCGTATTTCAAAAAGAAATGCATGCGAGTTAAATCTCTTCTTTTAGATTATTATTAAGCATGAAACACACAAGTTTGCCCCAATTTAAGAAAAATTGTATCTGTTATTGGTACAGTCTCTGAGATCCCAATAGTAAGCCTCGAATTTAATTTAATAATAACTCTGTATTGCTGTAGTTTATAACCCATGAATGATGGAGACTACGGCACGGCATAAAATAATAAAAATTAGTATCATAATTTTTTCTAAAGCACTAGTACCCGGCTGCATAAATCGCCCTTAGAGTTATTATTTCTATTAGCTAATGCGATGCTAACTTTAAAATCTAGCGATCAGATTGGAGAATTCTAAGTTGATATCTGAACTTTACTGCTTCTGATTGGTTAATGACGTTCTTAACTTGACAACACAGTTAAGAACGCTTTATGCAACCGGGGTTAAGATGCAGATAGTATCAACCCTGCCTTAAAAAAGCAATTACCTCAAAGTTTGAAAAGCTTGATCAAATACAGTCATTCTGATCTGTAAATGGTAACAACTCCTACCTTTGAACTACTATTAGAATATCACCTTTCTCGCAGTTCGTCTACTTCAAAGAGTCTGAATAATATATGTTCTATAGATTTTGCCGAACAGATGCCTTGAAAACAATTCTAAATTGATCTCACCACGTAAAGAAAACCCTGCGCTTAAAAGAAATATTCAGTTGCCAAAAGCAAAAAAGATATCGTTCGGAATAAATATAATCATATGACTAGAACCGATAGTTGTGTTGCTAACAAAAAGAAAGCGATAGGGCACATTATTCGATCTTAGGCTTAACATGCTCAATTAGCGAAAATTCATGAAGCTTAGGAGACCATGGGAGTATAAGTATCTGGGATTCTTCGTGATAGTTACTAATAACACAAAGAATATGAAGCCGCACATTATCCTCCTGGAAACGAACACTTTGCAGATCTTGAAAATAGAGCACAGTCGTCATAGTAGCCACAGTTAAGAGTAGAGGTAAACACTACAGAATTCCATTCACAGTTCCAATCTTTTGTTACGCCATTTCAAAGTCTGACTCTAACATCAGATGTAGTTAGTAGAAATGAATTCCAAATGAACGAATTTCTTGATATACAGTGTGAACGCCGGCTGTGGAACGCTTTAAATAAAAAACTCTACCCATCTAAGGCCAAAATCCTCGGATACGACAACCTTATTTCCCAATGGGGCATCTATTCGAATGATTTTCATTTTTTCCTTACCCCCACCCCTTTTTTAATGGCAACTTCCATTTTGTCTTATAGATTCTGATTTTCTTCCATTCCATTCCATTTTTGATTTCCTGAAGTAATAGAGGGATTAGATTGAATAAACTGTTTATTAATTCTTACATGACAAAAAATTGCCCCCATGGTCCTACTTATATTAGTTCTTGAACTAAACTCACCTTGTATGGATGCCATTTATGATTTTTTAAATACTTAACAACAGACGTTTGACTAACATTATTACTAGCAGCCAGCGCTCAAGTAGTGCTGTGAGAATTTTCTTGCACTTCCAACAAAATATTTAATTCCACATCTTCTGGCACATTTAGGTATTGTCGGGGATCACACCGAACATGCCACCTTTCAGAAGACTTTCTTTCAATCTTGCTTACCGTAGAGAGTCTGATCGGGTTACATATGTCATGTTGAATAAATTGCAGACTTCTTCTTGAATGCGTTGCTTGTCTCTGTATCCTCTCCTAATAAAAATTTCGATTTTTTGTTTTTCGGTTTAATACTGCACCATCTTGCATTAAATTAAAAGATAATAACTACACACAATGTAAATGTAAATGTTGTGGTTTCTTAAGAGTTTTTTTATAGTTTTGATATGTAAAGTCTTGTATTTGTGTTGGCTTTATAGAATTCCTCAAATAGGGATTCTACAGATTTCAAAGATCTCATTTAAATAACGCTCAGTATTAAAAAAGATGCATGATTCTGCGCTTTAGTTTACATTTGAATTCAATAACACTGATTAACAGAGTTTTTGGTTCTTAAACAAAACCAGGTAATCCTTATGTAACTTTTCATTCTAAATTCAAATCTGCTTTCAGATTTTCTTCTATCATTTGTAGTTTTTGAAATATATGCATTTGAAGTTCCAGTGGACAGTGTAATTATAAATACATTAGGCAATTACGTATTAGCGATAAGAAGTTTTGGAAATGAGCTAATTGCATTCGGCATATATTAGAAAGCTATTAACATGCCATCAACAGGTATGTCACTGTGATAAATATTTGTAAATATTATTTCAACTTTCCGTAAGTGAGATCACTTATGTATTCAGTGTTAGTACTGTTTGTGGAGCGAGTGAAGTTTTATAAAGTAGCATTATCACTGCTTAACAAAGAAAATTTGAGTGATAACTATAGAAACATTAATTATGTCCCGTACAAGTGCGAACGATCAGGACAGTTTTTACGTTTGTGGGGAGTTTACTGCTAAACACCAAAAACGATGTTTTACTTCGCTAAAAAGGAGAGCTTATCGTCTGTACATTGGATGTCAAGTTGGAGATCAAGATAAGCAATGGGCACCACATATTTGTTGGGTTTCTTGTGCAAATAGCCTTCAACTGTGGATAAAAGGTTCCCGTGTATGTATGCCCTTCGCAGTACCTATGATATGGAGGGAACAAAAGGATCATCTAACCGATTGTTACTTCTGCATAACAAAGATAGCACGCTTCTCTGCAGAAAACAAAAAAATCTGTTGTGTATCCTAATTTAACATCGGCGATAAAACCCGTTGGCCATTGTACTGGGCTTCCAGTTCCTGTGCCACCAGAAACATTTGAAGGATCAGATGAAGAAAACGTCGACATTGTTTTTAACTATGATCCAGAGTTTATTCTTTCAGATCCCGCTAAGCCAAATTTGATCAAACAGGCACAACTAAACGATTTGGTTCGTGATTTGAACTTAAGCAAAAGCAAAACCGAGTTGTTTGGCTCCCGATTAAAAAGTTGGAATTTATTGGAACACACTACCAAAATTAGTCATTTTCGTAACCGCGAAAAGAAGTTTTCTAAGTTTTATTCTATGGACGACAATCTTACCTACTGCAGTGATGTTGACGGTTTGATGGAAACCCTTGGACGTAAACACAAACCAGAATAATGGCGACTGTTCATTGATGCATCTAAATTTAGTTTGAAAGCAGTTCTATTGCACAATGGCAATGCATTGCCTTCAGTTGCCATTGCACATTCAGTTTACCTAAAGGAATCTTATGAAACTATAAAATGCCTTTTAACAAGCGTAGACTATAAACGATACGACTGGAAAATCTGTGGAGATTTGAAAGTTATAGGTTTGTTATTAGGAATGCAACTGGGATTTACAAAATACAGTTGCTTTTTGTGCGAGTAGGACAGTCGTGCTAAGTCGCATTATAATATTGTGAAAAGTTGGCCAAGTAGGCAGATAGTTGTGGGAGAAAAAACTATTTTACATGAAAGCCTTGTGAATAGAAACAATATCTATTTGCACCCTTTGCATATAAAGTTAGGGCCGATAAAGAATTTTGTAAAGGGTATGAACCGTGGCGGAAGAGATTTTCAGTACATAAAAGAATAATTTTCAAAAATCAGCGAAGCTAAGATAAAGGAAGGCATATTTGTGGGTCACCAAAAATTAATGAATGACGGCGGTTTCAATGCGGTTCTACAAAGAAAAGAAAAGGTGGCGTGGAATTGTTTCAAATCTGTCGTAAAGGGCTTTCTGGGCAACAACAAAGCGGAAAATTTTCCAAAACCTCGTCGACGAAATGTTGACAGCTTACCGTAAGATGGGATGTAATATCTCACTAAATATGCATTGTCTTTGATGTTCTACCTCTCCATCTGTCATCACTAAAAGTGATTTCTTTCCATTCTTTGTCCCAGCAATCATGCTGCATTATTTGTAGTTCTGGATAACAGCGAACGTGAATTTCATGTTATTGTTCAACATTGAGATCCTAGTTCAGCGGACACACAGCTGCAATACTAAATAAATACGTACTTGAAAAAATTTCACTTCAAGTGTTGCAAATCAGACCTGGCTGCCCTAAATTACAGACAGCTTTAATTTTTAATGAATTTAGGTCCTTCCAATGAGGTTCATTAGTAAATTCTTTTAATTGCGCAAAAGTGTGCACGTCAATCATTACATAATTTCTGTCTCAAACTTCGAACCAGGTAGTGATTTGGCTGAAAAAAGCAGATAATAAAACTTCCAACTGTGATTGTAGGCAGAATGCACATTTGGATTGTAGAGCTGATGTAAATCTATTTGTATTATGTATATACAGGGTATCCCATTCTTTTACACTGGCTAATTAGTAAAGCAAAAAGAAGAAACACATTTTCTGGAATTTCCTAAATTTTACCTATACCTCGTATTTTTTAAATACAATTACTATCCTGCATACTTTTATAAAGTATATTTCATTTCCTTTGTTTTAAAATAGCTTTTATACATTCTATTTGGCAACGACTTTTATTACAATTTCTTGGGAAAAAGTGTTGTTATGTAGAAAAGCAATTTTGATAACAAAGTTGGGGCTTACAGAAACTAAAATTTTGTTGGAAATTATGGGACTACTGCCGTAACATTTATACCCTTAAAAATTTCTAGGCAATTTCTGTTGTATTTTTTGTTCTGTTGGATCTCATTTCCTTTATCATAAATAGTAGTTACATATTTCGTATTTGAATTAATTCCTAACTCTGTAAGGTTCACTTTAATTAATGAAAGATTAGCTACATAATTCTGAATATTTTTACTTAAAATTAATGCAACTTGATCATTTTATTTTTAAAACTCGAGTTGCATACTTTTTTTTACTCCAGTGAGAATATTTAAATAGAAAACTTTATTAACGGGAAGTCTCTAAAATAAATGTGATTGTCATCACAGTTACCATTTAATTACTTCCCTATATCATTATATCAGATTGCAGTGACTACACGCATTGAGAGTATAAAATTCACTTTATACAGAGTTAGGAGCGTGTAAAGTAGCTACGGTACTTTTTGTTAGATATAATTCAGTTTTAGTTACAGAAATGAATGAATGAATGAATGACCAGTATATCAAACTCAAGCATGTCCGGTAAGTAAAGAGACAAATGCTTTTTGCGAATAAAGCAAATATTTTTTTGTGAAATGAATTATCATGCTAGTAAAAGAATGCCTGTTTAATCTAGTTTGCTATGGTTATGACAGTTTTATGTTTAATCGTCAAGTTTGAAAATGTCGCGCAAAGAAAATGAATATTTTGCAAAAAGAGTGGTGCACTACCTAAACAATATGGCAAAAGGTAATGCCAAAAGTACTATCCAGCATTTTGTGAAAGAAGGAAGAAGGCGAACAACTGTTTCTCGAATAATTAAAAGATACAAAGATACTAGAAAGACAGAATATGCTTCGATTCCTGGCCGTCCAACTAGCAAACAAATGCTGAAAACACAGAAGAAGATTGAAACACTCCTCACTAAATGTCTCACTGCGTCCGTGCGTATTGTAGCCAAAAAACTGAATATTCCAAAAAGTACAGTATCTGACATAAAAGTCAAGAAACTGGGCATTAGAGCACAGACCCAGAAAAAAGCACCAAAGTATGTTAAAGATCAAGAAAGGAGAGCAAAAACTGGTTTACGAAAAATTTACAAAAAAACTCTAAGAAAGACTAGAACCCAAAGGACAGCCTGGAAGTAAATATGTACATTCGAAAAATCATGATGAACGTCCATTTCAATTTAAATTTAAGAGAATTACAAAGTTTTCCAAAAAATATTTAGTTTGGCAGGCAATCGACGAAAATGGGAATGTTTCAGAATCCTATGTTACAAATAAAAGTTTGACTGCTGATATCTACTTGAAGGAATGTTTAAAGAAACGACTGCTTCCTTTTCTTCTTAAACATCACAATAAGGAAGAAATTTTGTTTTGACCAGATCTAGCAAACTGTCATTATGCCAAAGTTTGCTTAGAGTTTCTAACACAGGAAAAGTTAGAATTTATTGGAAAGCATGAAAATCTTCCTAACGTCCCACAAGCAAGAGGGATTGAGAAATTTTGGGCCCTATGTAAGCAAAGGTATTCAGAACAAAAGAATACTCCTAAAAACATTGGCGGTTTTAAGCGCATTTGGAATAAAATTTCTAAAAATATGGCCAAAGAATTGGGAAAAACGGTAATGGACCATGCGTATAAATATTTAAGGGAAATTGGTTATAAAGGCATTCAAAATGCAATGTGTAGTATATATAAGAAGCAAAACATTAATTTATTATATAGTTAAACTTGAAAGACTTCTGGAAGATTGTTAATAAAATTTACCTCATCGTAATTTGTCTGTTTACTTACCGGACATGCTTTATATTTTATGAAACGGAAAATCTGACACCAATAATTATGTAAGTTCTGCTTATAATAAAATTAAGTAATTAAGTTTTCCATTTCATTTAAAAAAATATATAATTTTGAGTTTGATATATACCAGTAAAATCTTGTTGTTCTGCCTATGTATGTCATTTATAATATAATAATTTTAAACAGTTTATACCTGATCTAGTGATTATCATAATATCATATAATTTATGAAAAAGGTACTATATATTTAAAAAGTATTTAAATAAGTGTACACCCAAAAGACTATTTAACAGTACAGCTCTGGATTAATATGATTGTCAAGTAATTAATTAATATTTTGTAGCTAGTCATTTTGCTGTGTTGATTATAATATCAAATAATAAACAAAATTATCTATTGGCCAAGATACTTTCAATCATAGCAGTTAGGTGCCTTAAACTTTGGCAGCTTGTATAGAGGCTGAACAGATTGTTCTTGCCTTAACAAACATTGTTTCTATTCACGGGTGGACTGGGGTGCATTTGATACAGATGTTAAGGTTTATCTTAGGGTCCAAAAATTTTAACAATATTATTACTTTAAAACAGTGCCGTAACCACTAAAGGGGGTCCGACTCTTAACTGGATATGAGAATTCCTGTTAGGCTTCAAACTTGCCACAGGGTCCTCCTTGGACACATGTAGGCTTATTATCTGTATCTTGTGAAAGTCCTTTTTCTTTGAAGGCCCAGCTACACCCTCAAGGCCTGGGATGTTGCAGCATCCTGATCCATTTCACCTCAGTTTTTATTGATCTTAGCTACTGTCATGCCAAATATTATTGTGAGTGAGTTAATTATAACTAGCAGTTCTTTTTTTATTGTGTAATAAACAGTTTGATTTGTTAATTCGTATCATTTAAACTGAGTTTGTTCAACATTGTCATTGCTATGATTACTATTATCATGTTGTATGCATCTGAGTTGTATTTAGGGCAATGATTATTGGATTAGCTGTTTATTAATGCATCTCCAAATCGTCTTCCTCTATAAGCAAAGCTAGAATAAGATGAATGTGTTTGTTTTTAGTGCAGTGCATTTGCGTGAGACTATATATTTGCTTAGGTAAAGTTTAATATTTACAACATTTTGCAGTTGTAATTATAGTTTTAATTTTAAAAAGTTAATTTCAAATATCTAATTTTCACTTCAAATATAATTAGTATCAAATTAAGTTTTCTAAATCGTTTGGTTCTTTACCGTACATTTTAGATTTCTTGCTTTGGCTGAATTATCATTCTTTTTTCTTTTCATCTGTGTAACAAGTAATACTAACAGCTGCATTGTGATTTTATGCAAACTAACTAACGAACACTTTAGTGATATACTATAATAATAAAATATCTAACACTGGATATAAAGCGTGATACTTGGTGCAGTTTCCCACTTTTTATGACTACACACGAAACACTCAACTACACAGTAATAACTATTAAGACTTGGAAAATATGCATCTACCATTAAACAGAAATAAAAGAGGTAATAAAAATAAAACAATTTATTCATATTTTGTCCTATACATCATGCAAAAAGGTTTAAAACTAATAATAATAAAATGGTGTCACACATTTACATAAAAATAAAAATAATGAAAAAAAGAGAAAGAGAGAGATAGAGACATAGAAAGAAAAGGATTGAGTATTATTACATTATTATCTAAATTGTGTTTTGTATTTTGTCATCGATTCTTAGCAGTGACTTATGTATTATATAAATATTAACTTAATGGTATCAGTTTTTATATTTTTAACTAAACAAAAATATTAAGGAATAGTTAAAAAGAAAAAAACTAAAACTATTTATACTACGAATCGACATTATAAAAGAATTAAAACGAATGGGATGGGACATTATTGTAGTGTTATAGAATGGTTGTATAAAAACATTAAAAAAATCAAATAAATGCAAGACTTTTGGACTCGTTCAAGGTTAAGTTTCTATACAAAGTGTTTTATTTATTTGCTTTTGTATATTCCGCATTACTTATTTATTGAATGGATTTTCATATGATAGATACAAATTTATTCATGCAATGTTATGTAAAACAGTGGTACAATAGAAATTTATAATAAAATTTATTTATGAAAGGAATACAGAACTAACACTGCAGAAATATTCTTTTGGGTTTATTATTTTAAAAAAATTTAATTTACTAATGAATTCAAATATTGAAAAGTAGCAGATGAAATCATATGTCTACCTACTACATATTAATTGCCATTATTTTGTATAGTACCTAACAGTAATTTTCTGAAACAGTTAACAAATTAAACACTTTGTATAGACTGAAATGAAACTTCCTTTCGGTAAATAATAATCATATCAATGTCATTGATCCAGTTCTGGTCAACAAACATTATAAAACAAGAACCAGATTCAGGTCAATAGATTTTAAATCGTTAAAAAAAGGTACATATATCAAAACCGTCACAATTTACAAGAACGTAAACCATGGGGTGACATGGTGACTTCTCAAGTTATGTGCATATTAATTAATATTAAAATAAATAAAAAATAAAGCATTTCTTTACATTTATAGCACCACGCAGTGGATAACACTTAACAATCGTTACATTACGTCGCATTGTACAAAAAAACTCTACATTTACACAAAAAAATAAAGGTACAACACACTAATGGCAAAATAAAAAAAACTTTTATACAGTAGTGCCACATGACGAGTGTAATTTGCCACCATCAAGCATGTATTGACTCACCATTGTGGGTTTTTTGTAACTCGAGCCTAAGATTTGAAGAAGGAGGAGGTGTAGAAGTGTGACTTTCGGCAAGCGTCACGGGTGTTTGAGGTGTATCTAGAGGGCGAGTACCCACAAATGAACTTTCCAACCAACACAATTTTTGGCTACCACGAGGGCTAACGGAACTACTTCGTGGTTGACTACTACCATCTACGTTTGCTGCAAATTCTGGTTTTAAACCGCTGACGTAATGGACAATCGCTGACGTTACTTCCTTAATAGACGTTTGTATTTCCGGGCTTTCTTGCGTAGCAGTACATTGCTGCTGATTCTGATTCTGTACCAAAAGCGAACTAGCTAAACGTTCTGCAGGCGTTCTCGGTCTCGTGAGCCTTTCCTGCGAACGCCAACCTAGATAAGGCTGTCTGTAACTAAAGCTGCTCCTCACAGATGAAGGCGATATGGAGCCGTTAGGCTGACGCGTATTGAAACTGCTGCGGGTTGAGGCACACGGAGAAGAAGCTGTCGAATTAAGCTTGGAAGTAGACCACCGTACGAACGGTTGCGAATGTGGTGTCGGACTAAGGATGATAGGCGATTGGGTATTAGAACCCAGACTGCTAAGAGACGGCGTTTTACTCGAAGTACCAGTCCACCGTTCTCGATTAGGTGGATTTTTATTTTTTAATAAGAAACCTTCACGCGGCGCCTGATATTGCTTGTACCAATCCGGAATGGTTAACTTCTGTAAGGACCGTTGGATTCTTAGCTGGTGTTCTGACATTACCCGTTCTCCTTTTTGTAACTCGTTTTCTGGAGGCTGAAAAAGAAAATCAATCTTAGTTACACATTTCCTGAATGATGATATTGAAAACTTATGCAATAGTAAATTAAATAAATAAATAATGAGATGGTAATTATAGAACAAACAGATAGTACAGAATGGATCACGCAACCTGGCGCCCCATAGGATTTGCCCTTTAATATTTACCTTTGTCATCATTACGATGAGGCTCATAGTAAAATCTCCAGTGGCATACTAATATACAGTTAAACAAAACCAACATCCCCTTAGAAAATTAATTTCAGCTTGTTTTAAAAATTAATTTAGTGCTATGCACTAATGTATAAAGTTTATAAAGTAAGATTTGTTAAATCTCCGACATATTAAGAGATCAGGGGCGTTCAAAGCCGCTTAAAATGTAGAATAGTGACATGCAGGGTTCTGCAAAGTTACGCTGACTATATTTATCAGAAGAAGGGGACAATGGTAACATTCCAGGAGAATTGTTTCAATTGTTATGCAAAATGGGAAATTAATTGGCTATGTGAACCTAAAATAAAGTAGGAGAAAACTGCTAAATGCCCAAGAACTAGAGTTTCCGGTTTTCATTTCAAGTAATACTTCATACACGAAATATTCAATACGAAAAAGTAGAAAAAGTAAAACACTCAATGATCATTTAATTTGTATTACCAAAAGGATTTTCGGTTGCGTAAGCTGGGTAGAACTGTAGAGTATCGTATCGTATTTTTCATCGAGGATTTTTGTCTAAAGAACTAAGCAATACCACAGTATAGAAACCTTACGGATACAGTAACTTCACTTCGTGGCGGTACCTTTGATGTTCCTGTCCACAATTTTGTACTGCGCATCGTCACCGCGCGCATATTTTCATAGGCGTAGAGATTCCACAGTGGCGTAGAAACAGGGGGAGGGTAATAAAATGCATTTGTTTTATTTACTCATATCAACAAAAATATAGCTAAAAAATGTTGATTTCAAAGTTTTAACATTTATTACCGATTATAAATGTAAATATTAAATATTTTATACTTACTTATCGTGTTTTTGTAAAAATAATTTAACTTTTGATTCTATCAAATATGGCTTAGATTGTAAATTCTGAAGTGAATATATTACCTGATTTCAAGTATTTAATAACTGAATACCCTTTTTGTCGACCTTACTAAAACAGGTCCTCATTTTGTTGTATCTTGTCAAAAAAGAAATTACTTTTGTCTTTTAGCAGGAGACCAAGCAATTTTTCCTCCCTGCTGTTCAATTTTTATATGTATGGATATATTTTGGGTACAATGTATACCAAAAGTGTCTTACAATTAGTTGCAAAGATTCAGTTTTAATTTACACTAACTTTAATTTAGATCGTTGATATATTTTTTATGGTTGACAAAGAAACAGTGTGTGAATCTCGGGAAGAAAGTCGTTTTTTTCTCGTGTTCTATTTACTTTATGAACTGAAGGCGAGGGAAGTAAAGCACATAAATATCTTTTTCTTACCGTGTAACATAAGCAGCTATTTTGAAAACTTATAAATTATTATCAAAATATTAAAAATAAAAAAACAAAACAGTCTCATAAATTAGGTTTATTGTAAAATGAACATGAACATTATATACATATATATATATGTACAATATTAAAGTAGTACAATACATATACCTACATCATCAAAAAACAAAGTTTATATATTCATACACAAGAACTACAAATATATCTCATTACTACAATTCGATGCAAAATAAATACAACATAACAGTATGTCAAACTATGTGTGCAGTAATATAGATAATTTAGGATGTTTCTTAGAACTTGGTGCTTTTTTAAAATCCCTATTGCTAAACTTTAATGTATAAAATATTCTAACACGAACAAACAATGAAATTAAGTAATCTATGGGAAAGTTGCTACAAGTTATTATTAGGCACTTTCAATAATTTTTGTTTGAGTGATGCACCAACATTTGGTTGTATTGAAAGAACTTGAAATAATTTTGAAAAAATGTTTTCCAAATTAGATATGTATCTATTAAACAAAATAGTTGGTAAACATAAATTTCCAAAAGGACTGTTTTTTGCATTCTTATATGCCCTGAAATGAGTGTATATATTCGTATTATTAATAATTTCCACCCCACTTCCAAATATATAACCAATGCAAAGGTCACAACTGTGGCGTTCGCAGCATTTTCTAGCCAGGTAACCAGTAACATATTCAAATCCATTTTGTTCGGTAACATTGTCCCAATGACGATAATCAACAACATCGCACTGCAGGAGGAGGAGATGATGGTGATGTAACCATCAAGTCAAGCTGTTTCATATACTCATCATTAATTGTTACTAAAACAGAGTCTAAGTCATCAATGCAATTACTACCCTCGGCTTGCATAAAATAATTAATGGCAAATAATCTTTTAAATCCTCTTACGAACTGGATTGGAGTTGGATTTCTATTATTACCAAAGAGAATTCTAACTTTTCCAAAATAGTTCTCTAAACCATCTTGGTTTAGGCGCCGAGTAAAAAGATGTTTATAACCTCTACTTTTTAAATCTACCCACAGGTTTAAAACAGCAGATATGGTAATTTGCCATCCTGTGATAAATTTCATGTTGTTGGTGACATCTCGAGCTGTTTTAGTCACCACCTTTAATTCTTGAAATAAATTGAGCATTTGTTTCAAAAATTCAATTTGGTAACTTGAACCCATAAAAGGTCTGTTACTAAATTTGGAAGCACCAAATTTCCAAGAATTCAGTATATCAAATAGAGTATCCACTAATTTAACAAAAGTTGCTGTTGCCATGGCCTCATTTGGTAACTGCCCAAGTGAAATATAGCAATTTAAACCAGCTGCCACAGTTGCACTAAAGACCTGGCTTGCATACTTTACTTTCGTTTTTTGAAATGAATTAGGATGTATGTGAATATCTGTTAGCTTTGGTGCTAACCTGTATTTTTGTTGCTTATCTTTTTCATAAAAGCGTTCTAAGAAAGCGTTGTTAGTTCTACCTTCTGAAAAATCAAAACGATGGGCAAAAAAGTTATTGCGAGAGATTTGAGCAAGTGGGGAACTTTAAATAGATAAAAAACTTTTTTATCATTTATAAAAAAATATGGCTTTTCTGGTGTTACATTTAATTGTTTCGACAATTTCATAAAATTTGTGCCTTGATCTGATACTACAGATAAGACATTTAAGCCAATATTTTGTAATTTTGTTGTGGCACTAAAAATAATTTTAATTAAATCATCCACAGAGCAGATTGAATTTAAAAAGAAATATGCAGTAGGTTGCTTCCAGTTGCTATTAATGCCTCTAGCCATAACAACTACGACATTATTGGCTACATCATATGATTTACCAGAAATGGAGTGATGATAACCAATAATGCTATCCTGAGAAATGTTGTAAAACAAAAATGTCTTTAATGACATTTCATCCAAACACAACACACAGTCTCGAGCTAATGTCCCAAGTGTATTAACTCGAATTTGGATTGCTGAAAAGATGAAATCATTGAAACCAGGATTAATCTTCCATTTTCTAGTTATTCTTAATAAAGTAGACTTGGATGGTAGCTGTAAAGTCTTCCGCAAGAATTTGTACACTTTTGGACCCAGGAAATAAATCATTAATGCCAACTGTTTGAATTCAGTTGTATATCTTGCCCCTTTTGGTGCAACTTTTGTTAAATGCATTTGCATTTTAACAAAATTTGCAATAGAAGGGTAATTCTTTTCCATAAAGGTAGTCACATCTTCTTCAGTAATTTCATGTGTGTTGTTGCTCTTAACTGACAGAAGTTTTCGTTGAAGGGTTCGAATTTTTGATCGTAACTTCAGCTTTCTTGAGGTACCGTGGGTCAATGTTTTCCCAGTTTGAACACAGCTGTCTAAAATAATATTATTACAAAATTAATATAATTGTTCTTTTAAAAATTGCTAGAATTAATCTTGATAATCATTAATATTAAAACCTCCATACCAAATTATAACAAAATTAATTCTGAGTTGACATTACGAAGGATGACCTATTTCTTTATCAAGACCAAATACAATATTTTAGTTCAAAACAAACTTAGTTTTCTGAATTAAGCAAACTTTTGAACTAAATGAACATGTGAAATTAAATACTAAAATGAATTCATTTTGTTTCAATTTGAAATGGAGTTTTAATATTAATGATACCAAAATTAGTCTTGATTTTTTGAAGAATATATTGAAGTCACAAAAAGGTAATGATGAAGTAGGAAAGTTTGTGTATTATTTACTATAGTATTAAGCACCTTTCATTTCTGATGAATTTATTTTCAATTCAGTAAAAGCACTTGAAGAGGATGCAACATTTTGGTCTACTTCTATACTCGATAATAATTTGAATGAACTTTCCATTCCATTACTGCTATCAAATATTGTTTCTGTATCTGAACTAATTCTGTTATTAAAATATGTTCATGCTTACTATACAATAATTTACTTACCTCTATATTCTGACGAGTTCATTTCTACTTCAATAAAATCATCTCTGAGGGATAATGGATTTAAATCTATATCTTCTTCTGCATGAACTTCAACTTTTGATTGTATCATTTCAGTTTCACTTTCAGCACTAAATACTGTTGGAATAGCTGTTGATTTTAATCGATTCATCTGCATACTGGAAAACATTTCAATTTCAAAACGTTTACTGCACAACCTCAATTTGTTGTAGCACATTTCAGCAGTGAATTTGTCGATATTACTGTTCTTAATCTTAGTTTTCCATATATTATACCTGTTAAGAACAAACACATTTAAATATATTTTATTTTTCATTCAAACAGTATTTTGTTCTTCTAAAGTTTTTTTTAATGTAAACTTGCTGTTTATTAAAATTGCTCGATATTATGGAAAGTATACATACCTTTCATGATCTTTAAGAAATCTGAATAAACTAATATCTGGGTTTCCAGTAGAGCTATTACATCTAATAGCACAACACGTATAAGGCATCGTAGTTTGATTAAAATTACCAAACAAATACAAATATACACTAATATACGCAAATATGTACTTAATTTACACAAATAGACACTAATTTACACAAATACTTATTTATACACTAATTTACACAAATATACACTATAATATAAACTAGTATTTAGAGCTAACCTCAAAAACTTCGTACAAACGCGTGATTACAGTGTGCGTCCTTCAAAAGTTGGGATAATTGTGACGCGTTTATGAGAACTGCGCAGTCACCACGCGTTGATCGGGCGCACAAGAACTAAATACATAAATCTTAGAACAGTGATCTTACTGTATCCGTAAGGTTTCTATACTGTGGCAATAGTACGAATAAACAAATCTTCTTACATCTGTTCAATTAATATTATTATGACTATGATTACTAATTAAATTAATTAAAGAATATTTGATCGTGACTCTTAGATTGTGACCCGCTCGTTCTCCGTCTCTACTTGGTGATGATCGAAAAGCCACTGACAACTTGGTTTGGGTTAGGCTGTGATTTATACTTATAATACGTATAATACAAAAGTACGTTGGGTTGCACCACAATATCACGAGGAACTTAAATAACTTAATATTCTGAATTAAAACAAAAAGGGCATTCTTCAGTGCTTTTGGCGTAAAACAGTAATATTTTCTCTGGTTAAAACAGACCGAGAAATTGATTCGCAATATCTGCTCAAGAAAGGTAAAATATACACTTTTCTTTAATTAATTAATTTTGTAAAACTAGAGCAGCAGGAGCGTGAGTAAGGTTAGGTGAAATTTGTTCACTCTGAAATACAGGTACGTTTAGTTCCATTCTTCACTGATGAATAATTCTAGTTAAAAATGTTCTTTAAGTAAACATTTAATTAGTGGTTTTATCTTCCCTGGGAAATCATAAATTATCAGATTGATTTTAAGCAATTAATTGAGCACCATATATCTAATACTGAGTACACGGATAATTATTGATGGCGCAGTTAATTTCATATTCTTCAAATCAACAAATTCCAATTATGTAAAATTAATTATGAACATGTAATGTTATTTAATA
Source organism: Ignelater luminosus (assembly GCA_011009095.1). Taxonomy (NCBI): domain Eukaryota; kingdom Metazoa; phylum Arthropoda; class Insecta; order Coleoptera; family Elateridae; genus Ignelater; species Ignelater luminosus. Next base: position 160,805 of record VTPC01003218.1, read on the forward strand.
TTATAAGGTACAAAGTTTACCAAGTTATTTTTTTAACCGTACAAGAATAAAAAAATACAGAACTAACTGTTCAATTTGCCAAAAACATCAAGAACCGCATTAAGCTGTGATTACATTAACATCTAAAAAACATGTCTGGCCGAGATGCGTTAAATTTATTCATTTACCACACATAAATTGTTAACCTACCAACTACTACTGCTATTAATGCTTTGAATTTAAAAATAACTTTTTTAAAAGCTAGATCTGAAAATACTACAATATCGTGTTTATACAATCAGATTACATGCTGACATTTTGTTGTTTATGAGATAAACGAAGAAAGAATGTTAATAATGACATACCATAAGTTGATCCAGAAAATCCTCCCAAATCATACTTAAACAAACCCATTCGTATTGGTAATAATTATAAGGTAAATCACCGGGCATTTGTACCGAATGTTCCTCCATTTTCTTTTTATTTTATATTTTGTCTTTTACTGAAAAGTACTTTTAAGCGACTGCACAAGAAATTATAGCAAAACCTTCGAAAGAGCAATATAGTAAGTCCTAATTGAAAGAGTGGGCAAAAATGGCCGTGAAATATAATTTAATGATTAAAGGAGGTAATTAGTTAGAGTTAAAATGATGATGTAGGTGAATGCAATAATTTTCTTTTGATTAATTTTTCGCGTGAAAGGTAATAATTTAAACGATTACTAATCCGAACATCATTTTATTTAAACTGCAGCAGTGCTATCACGCAAAGTCTAATAATTATTAATTGAAAGAATATAGATAGCTTACATAAAATTGAGCAAAAGAATTACGGACAGAAAATATAATTGGTTGTGTGGGAATCGAACACAATGGTTTTCAGAAAACCATTGTGTTTATCAACAAATGAATGAAGAATTCTTGAGATATTGTATTCATTATTATTATTACACGATATGATGAGGATTCATGCGGACAGATTTATATTATTTACTTATAAACGATATTAAAGAATCTATTTTAGAAAACGCCCATTTATCTTTAACTATGTAGCTTAATATTGAACTAATTTGATTTTCTCATTTTGCGACCGACAATGAATTATTTTCATTTAGAACCGCTCAGACGAGAAATTAAAATTAGTAGTATTATTCTTCAGTTGCGTTCAGTCGGTTTATTCTGTGCAAAAATACTCGGCACCCAACTGAAAGCCAAAATACAAGCCCTCATGAATGTAACACAGTTAATTCTAACCTAAATCTAATTAAACGTGCAGGCACGTAAGTGTTGCGAGCTGACCAGATCATTATGTCTGTATCTACGTCTTCCAGATACTAATGTCCTATTTTTGCGACATATGGCTTCAAGTTGTTAGGTATAAAAAGAAAATTGTATTAAAAGAGGGTACGTAGAAGTACGTGTCCTGAAAGTCAAATATGCAATTTCCGAATAGAAAAATTAGCACTCGAGTCAAGTGTGAGTGTGTGAGTAAAGTGCGTTGGCTGATACGTAAATGTTGATTTCTTCATATTACTGTTAACAGGTTCTTCACTTATAAAAATGTATGTAAACACTATTTAATTAAAAAGCTTTAACTTTCTTTAAGAAATTGTACGTTGCATTGAATTTATCATTATTGGGCCACTTTTACGGTTAGATTTCAAATATTCTGTTGGAAGCCTGAAAAAGTTTCATATTTTGTGCAGCGTAAAAAAGGAACCGGTTATTGAACGACAATATTTATGGAAAGTCTTTAAAAACTTCCTTAATTCCTTAGGGCGACTTTGTGGTACCAAATCAAAACGTGCTTGCGAAAGAGACAATTTCCGAAAGACTGAAGGAAATGTCAGCGGTCGTAAGGTTAGATTAACTAAGTAGCCGTTCACTTCTTAAGAGAATGCAAAGCCATTAAGATTATGCTCACTAGATCGGAAAGATATGACCTTCATTACATGGTCAAGCAAGTTCAGAGAGCACAGAAGGCAGAAACAGAAAATGATGGAAACTACCAAGGAAAACAGTAGAAAGAGTGAACTTGCATTGTTTATGAGACACTTGAATTATTCATGGCTACTTCTGTTACTACTATTAACTTTTATGAAGAATAATAAGCTTCAGAAGCAGTCTGCAAAGGTTATTACAAAAGAAATCAAATAGAGATGTCCAGACCTTGTACTTTTAAGCAGAACAGAAAGCTTAACAGAAGATGAGAAAGAGCTCCAAGTACATGAAGTTTACAGGGTGTAATCCCGTAAACCCTGATAGAAAAATACTGAGTGTTACGCTACCCATATTAAAACGTGATTTTCTATCTGGTAATTCAATTTAGAAGTACGTGTACTTTCTGCTAGACTATCGTAATCTTGTTTGTCGTTTTGCGGTTCAGAAAAGACCAAAGGTAATTGTAGAAACTTTCTTTCTTTTTCATATTAAAGTGCCGTTGTTGTTGGGATAGCTAAGAGCAGCGACGACGACATGTTTGTTTGCGATAACAACCTAGTAAAACATCACTAGATGTACTTACTTCAAACCAATGAATCCATTTTAGTAGATGGATGATTTAAATAGCATCGAATCAATAACCCACCCTAACGGAGTGTAATTATTTAATGTTTTGGCAAATTCTGTAGTTGAGGTGTTTTCACCCCATGAATACACACATTATCCTACCCGATTGAACCACTAAGCTTCATAAGAACTTGAAGCTGCCAATACATTAGATGGTACGAACCAAAATGGACTCTGAATATTTTCCGTTTTATTTCACAGCAATATGTTTTTCCTCAAAGATTAATCAACGGACGAGAATGGTAAAGGGATTTTAAAACATTACTTAACTACACCATCAAAAACCACAGACCACTCGTTCATCAAAGCTATTACCCAATCAATCCAAGAATCGATTAATCTCCACAAATACAGGCGTTGCACTACTCCACACGTTCTTTCTGAGATCCATAACTATTATTAACCAGATACGGCAAAAACTAAAGCTAGACGCAAATTCCAATGGACAAGTCTCCTTGAAACAAAACGCACTTATAAATGTGCCTCTCGTCCACCAAATCACTACCTACATACAACCCCGAGAGGGGAAAGCTAACCATTTCGTTTCTCGTCTTAAAGATACGATGTCTTCTCGCTTGATAGTATTGACGATAACCATATCAAAAAACTAGATATTGTTAATGTGGTGTCAAGTTATTCTGCAAGTGATATCTTGATATCAAACCAGCCTCCCCTTTTGGATTTCAACAGATCACTACTTACTCTAAAACTCAAAACGTCGTCGGGACTTGATATCGTACTTAACTTTAAAATGCTTATAATTTTTTGCTGGTCTATTCAATGCTATTCTTTAAATTGGCTATTTTACAAATAAATGAAAACTAGCTCAAGTTATACCCGTACTCAAACTAGGAAAGAATAAGCACAATGCTAGCAGCTAACGACCAATTAGCCTGTTCTAACTGACAATAATATTATCCCACACCATGAGTTTGGATTCAAGAAATAAAGTCAAGCAAAACATTCTCTTTTCTAAGGCTTGCTGTTGTATCAAACCTACAAATCGAACAAAACCCTGCTGAATGAAACAGTGCAACGGTAGTTTATTTTAAAATTGACCAAGAAGGTATTTACACCAGATTCAAACGAAGACAGTGACTAATTAGCCTGCTTTATAATTAACATTACATTTACAATTTAGCCATTAAGCATCTACATATGGCTGGCCAGTCAAATTTCGATAACTCGAACTAAAAGGGAAAGAGAAAACACTTCGAGCAATCAAAACTTTAACTGATCAAGGTATTTCTACATACATGCATGTAGGTATAGTCCAGACAATAAGGTGGGAAAGAAGGCCGAACAAAGAAAAAAAACACTCAGCACGAATTTGAAAAAAGTTCTATATGACCCCAGGATCATTCATGAATATTGAGACCTTCCCCCCGGCCCCCCTTCTGTCCCAAATCGCGAAATCAACCCTTTTAACCACCCCCATTCTGGAAATTTGTATGTATGAATCTTAGCTCAAAAATGGCTTCTAGGAGGTTTTTTGGGTCGCTGATCACGAATCCGGCATTAGTTTTTTTGGAAAAGTAAACCTGGCCGTGGAAAACAGAAAATTTGGCCTAATTTCTGGAAAAATTTTTCTTGTTCGTGAAAATTTTGAATTCCAACTCGAAATTAGGTCCTAAGGGATTTTTTTGGTCGCTGATCACGAACCTGATATTAGTTTTCCGGGGAAACCACCCTGACCGTGGAAAATCGGAAAATTTTGTCCAATTTTGGAACAACTTTTGGAATTTTAGCTCGAAAATGGGTTCTAGATAGTTTTTTTGGTCGCTGATCACGAATCCGATATTAGTTTTCAGGAAAAACTATTCTGGCCGTGGAAAATTTTGCCATTTTCTTCATTTTTCTCATGTTTAACTGCTCTTAGGTGGCAGTTCATCTCGCTTTCGATGTAGTCGACATGTTTGGAACCAGTTTTAACTGTTGCAGTAAAAATGCGGAAAACCCGTGGAAAATTATTGGGAAATTTTCAAAAAGAAAACGTGTTTCATGTCGATTTCGGGGTAATAGCATGCTGTCACTTCGAAAATAACAACGAAAACAGCTAGAAAAATTTTTCCGGAAAACCAATATCGGATTCGTGATCAGCGACCCAAAAAACTAACTAGAAGCCATTTTTGAGCCAAAATTCAAACATTTTTATGGTTAAAAAGGTTGATTTCGCGATTTGGGGCAGAAGGGGAAGGTCTCAATAGTCATGAATGATCTTGGGGTCATATAGAACTGCTTCGTGCTGAGGGTTTTGCTTTATTCTCCCAGCTTATTGACTGGACTAGTACTACAGCTGTTATTATCGAGGTCCACGTTATCGAAGTTCAGCGTATTTCGTTGTAATTTGTTGATCTGGCTTGATAAATTAAAAAAAATGATGACTGGTTTGGTTTTCAGGATGTTAATACTTAATGGTCTTGGAATGTGGGAGCATTGGGGTAGGGTTTACTCGATTTTTAACATTGATGCCGTTCACATAGTTCTTTTTAGGTTAGAAAGATGTGGTTATTCAATTTGTTCGGAATTTGTGAATCGTTATGTTGTATGATGGAATGCCCTTCAATTTGAAGGAGGGGGTCCAAGTTTTTTGAAGAATATCTCCGAAGGATATTTCAGGCTTTTCTTCCGTCTAATTTTAGAAATTGGATATTTCGTCAATTTTGTTCTGCCGCCAAGATTACGTATATGTTCCTTAAAAATTCCAGACGTGTATTTACAGAAGGAATCTTTGCTAAATCGCGCACTTACTCTAAAGGATAGAAATGAGCGACCTTATATATAGATCTGGCTCCTCCCAGTCAGTGAGATCGCAAGCGAGAGATAAAGTAGGTGAACTTGTAAATAAAAGAGAATAGAGTCCTTTTACGTTTGTAAGAGGATGAGGCGGCGGCCTAGAATGCCACTGTTGAATCTGAAAAGAGATTTCTAGCTCGTCATTGAAACTACAGACAGATATTTTCAGATTGTCCTATTACAGTTTGGTATCTTTGTTTCATAAGAAGAGGATGTCGAAAGTACAAACCCTAATAGACTTTCTGTATACGTACGCAATGTTGACGGAAGAAGAAAACATCGCTTATCGTCTTGACAGACAGAATTGGGAAACAATAGCTTTTGAAGAAGCACCTTATACCAGGATTTGTCAAAGGCACGCTGAAAACCTATAAATGGGGCCGGTACGCAGCATGTAACACAGTTTGTAGTTACAGTGATGAGTGACGTATTGATCGGAAAGAAAATTATTTGTTTTTAAAAGCTGTTTTTTATACACAAGGACCTTTTCAAAAGTCTACATGCATTTCTACAATAAGATAGTATGATAGGTTCTTTGGGGCTTGTGGATCACTTGGCCTTCCAGATTATCGATGGTTTCTTTCTTTTGAACTTGATATTAATTATTTTTTTTTAATTAAAATGCTAGTTTAATTTTTCCCTATCTTTGCAGAAACTTGATTAAGGTTAGAGTCAGTTAGGATAATTTAAAGAAACTGGGCCTTATCCTCTCACCTACATTAGTGCTAATACAAACTTACACAAGATCTACTTTAAGAGTTTAATTAGCTAATAGAAATAAAATATGAAATTAGAAGAGGTTAAACATTACGGTTGTTAATAAGGGCCTTATTTGCTAATCTGTTCAGTTGTGTTTTAGTTCTAGTTAGCGAATTAAACTCTTGAAATAGGTCTTGTAGTGTAAGTTGTATTAGCGCTAGTATAAGTTTAGACTCGTTACGAACTTTGCGTTATTGATTGAAAGTTGCCCAAAAAGATTCCTTACCAGAGAAGCTTGGAAAAAATAACAAGTGGAGAAAGCTTTCTTATCGTATTGCAGGTAAGAGTGTAGTTCGATTTTTACAAAATAACGAGCATATAGAAACAAGAAGGTTTTAATCTTGTACAATACATTAATGCAAGACCATGTATAGGGGAAAAAGCGGTCAATATTTTTAAACAAGTGTGGAATTGAAAATAACTTTTTACTCAGCACGAACTTACGACTAGCGCTATCGGACTTTCACCGTTTGGTTTCTAAAAAAACGGTCTGCATGGGAATCTTTTATAGAAACAATGAAAATGTGAAGACGGGGGTGTCAAATGGTTGGATTGTTTAGGAGATTTTTAATAAAACGCAATTCAGAATGTTGTAAAACTTTTGAAACGGGCCTTGTATTTTATGTTCTGAATATTATTAAATGTTAAAAGAACATAAAGAATGGCAATAATAGTAAATAAGTAAATGTATGTTTGCTCGCTTCAATTTAAAACGTGAATATTTCTCTATTGATGTAACGCCCACGTTTCCATTTTTAAATTGAAACTGAACAATTACTCCGATATGTTAAAACAATGAGACTGAAAAAAATATGCCATTCAAATTCCTACACAATCATTATTTTCTAGTCTCTTCGTTGCCGAATTTCCTATTTTAATATTCGGGGTTAACTTATAAATTATTTAGTGAGTCACTGTTGCATTACAAACAAAACAATTAATATTCAAACACATACACACACATAATATTAACTTCCATACATGGCCTGTTTTATAGGTAGCGAAGACTGCTTCTATGGAGAATGGATGATTGTCATTTGTTTTTCTTGTAGCACATTAATGAATTAAAACGAGAGAGAGATGAACGCTACAAGAGGGGTCGCGGTATTAAAATGAAGGCCAAAGCCCGCATTAGATAATGTATTTATATTATACCAATGTGTGTACATCCACTTTAAAATTTCATCGAATTAAAGTTCATTTGCATGATTGCACATACAGTTTATCCGAGCTGGATATGCACAAATATGTCGGACCAATAGAGTGCACATCCTTTTTGTTTATAAATTTGTAATGCATGGATAATTACGGTTTTTGGATGTTAGGATTTTATGAAGCATATCGGTGGTTTTCTCTATTTCATAATAATCAGGATATTAGAAAAAAAAAATATTTATTTACATTATTAATAGTTTTTAATAGTATTATTTATAGTCATTTAACGGAATGATCTAATACGTGTGCTATGATTCATATTATTGCGATGTAATTTTACATACCTTTATTATACCTAGCGTAAAATTACAATCTAGCTACTTTGAAAACAATTTTTTTGAGAGATATCTATTACAAATTTTAAAATATGAACAAATTATAATAATAATAGTAACAGTGCATGAGGTAAACAAAAGGTCAAAAACCTTCAGCGACCTATCTAACTATAAGGAACAAAAAGCATTTTAATGCTTTGGAACATGATGGTGTTTAAAACGGCGTGTAAAAATTAATTAGGGACTGTCCGTTGGACACACTTTAAAAGGAATGCCAAAGAGAGAGACGGAGTTAGCGAGGGAGACACTGAAACAAAGATTATTTCACGCTGTTGGAAGACTTTTATTATATAATTGCGATCTTAAATATTGTTGTCTTTGATAAAGTAGGAAAAAACAGTTTAATTCTGTTTTTACAAATGCATTAAATAAAATTTAAATTTTAATGATCGAGTTTGTTCAAAGCCGTAAAGATATGGTAAAATCTAAGTTTTAAAATGTCATAAGGTCAAAATTAAAACAAGTTAAGTGACCTATGAATTTTCCTTGTCGCTTTTATGTATATCAATACTTTTTTTAATTACAGTCTTAGGGTTTCATTCCAGGGTTTATTAGAAAACTATTTATTTGCTGCAGTGCTGCTTACTAATTTAATCAACTTAAAATGCAGGTGCATAAGATAATCATAAAAACGAACTCCATTACATCAGCTAGCCATAAAGACACCAGTACAGGTTTACACTATTTTCAGTTATTGTCATATTCTGGCAAGAACATATTTGGAAATAAATTTTTAGACATAAAATTCCTTTGGATGGAATAAATAGTGATAGTAGGTATGCAAGATAAGTTAGGGCTCCTTATATTTATGCGGCAATATTGCTAAGGTAAAGGTAAAAGTTAAGCAACATTTTGAACAGAATACACTTTGAAAACTTTCGGTCTTCTTAACTCTTATCGTAACTTTTAGTGGTTCAATACTAAAAAGGTTTGAGTTTTAAAAATATCGTTGTAAACAAAATTTATGAAACTCTATGTTACGTGTGTTGCCTACCTTGAGATATTACATCCCTCCGGATATTTCTATTCAATCGTATATTTTTAAAGATTTTCCAGTTTCCCGTTATTGAAATGGAAAAAACTGACAATTTCTGTTTTATATATATATTTTTAAAAACAGTAGAGTCATTAAAAGACTAATCTGATTTTAATTCCGTGAGAATGAGAAAAAGATTATTGAAATGCAAATAATCTTTTCCGCTATGTTGGTTTTTCCATCTTTAATTTCATGGATTTTATGTTTTTAATTTATCAGCTATTTCTTTTAGTTCCTGCAAGCTTAAAAGCCAAAAAATTGGTTTTCATCATATACAGGATAAGTCAAATATCATTATCACATCATTTATCCATCTCAAATTCTAAATATTAGAGATAATAGAAAGAAGTTATTTAAAAAAACCAAGCTTCATAATACGTAATATTAGATTCTGACGGATTTTTTTCCAATTTTCAAATAGCACCGTACCCCAAAATTGGTATCACTAGAAGGCTCTAATTTCTTGCAATTAGGGAATGCAATTGTAGGTTTTCATGGCATTTCTTAGAGCGCAACGCCGTTTTAGAAAAAAAATTCTAGACCAGGAAATAACTGATTTTAACAATAAAATTTAAATAAACAAAATAACTATCAACAGAATATAAGATTTAAAGAAAAATAAACTATACAAACAACAATAGGTACCTTTAGAAATTCAGAAACAAAAACAACTGAAGCAAAAAACCAATTAAAAGTACAACCTACAAGATTAAAATGTTTTGTTGCTTTATTTAGGGTTTATTGTTAACTCCTATCGACTTGGGACTTGTTAGGAGTGATACCGTAACGTGTAGCCCGATGCGTGTTTGAATGGAAGGTGAAACTCGACCTTGTTTCTGTTAAAGAAGTTAATGGAGGGCACAGCATTACCCCTCTGCAAACAAAGGTGGCCCGATCGGTGGTAGACCCGTTTCTGCTCCAAGAGTCTTAAAAGAAGAGAATCACCCCAGCCCTGCATAGTAGATATATGATACAGCCATTTTTATCGAAATTCGTGGAACATATTCAAATTTGATACTAGTCATTACATACTTTCTCAAACAACTTTACTAAGTTACTGTCCCTTACTAGTAGGAAGCACGATTTATTACCAAAAGTTAATTTTAATAAATATCAAAGAATCATCACCGATTTTGTTTTACGTGGAGCAAGCGCTGGAGAAATGGTACAGAAAATGCGGAGGAATGGGAATACCGATAGGGGATACGATATTGCACTCTCTCATGTTTGCAGATGATCAAATAGTTTTTGCGCAGGAAAGATATGACCTACATGGTAAGGAAATCGAAAGAAGAATACATACAGTGGGGACTAAACATAAATATGGAGAAAACAGAATATATGTGCGTGGGAGGACCAAGGAATAACTTAAACATTGATGAGGAAACGATTAAAGCATGCACAGAATATAAATACTTGGGCACAATAATATCAAATACAGGAAAAATAGACATAACAGAGCTTTAAGATGGTACGGACACGTTAGTCGGATGGGAGAAGAAAGGTGGCCGAAAAGGATTTTAGAATGGTCACCGAGAGGAAGAAGAAGGAGAGGACGATCAGCCGTAAAATGGAAAACATATATAACAAAAACCATGGAAGGAAAAGGATTAGAAGAAGGCGACTGGGAAGATAGAAAATATTGGAATCTGAGAACGGCAAACCTCTAAGGGGACAAAAGCCGAGAGAGAGAGAGAGAGATCAAAGAACGACATAAATGTATGTTAATGAAAATAATAATACATTCAGAAAACGGCCAGATTTACTTAATATCTAACACACCATAGATAAACCTTGACCACATGGAGCTGGATAATTCCGAAAAACTGTTGCAAATTGATCTTCTGAAAAGTGACCGTTTTTAATATTCTTCACTCAAAGTCATATACGGTTGTTGCTCATAAAATCTAAGTAAATCTTCGACTGTATTATGAAGGCATTGTAAAATGCACAAGCCATTTAAACAAGTGGAAGTCGCACAAATCTCAGTTGCTTGAGATTCCGTCATTCGAAATGGTTCCAATTAATAGGTCGATATAAGATCAGAACTGAAAAGGGAAGTAAGTGGAAAACACTGAATCAGGGCTGATCAAATAAAACGTCTGGTCGAAAAGCTGCATTAGACTCAGGAAGCCTATCTTAAGCTTTCTAGCCTTACAATGCAACACAGAATTTCGATAGAAGTTGGTCAATTAGCAGGTTTTGTAGTGGATATGCGCAATATGGAAATGGAAACGAGATTATTTGGCTGATAGTTATATACAGAATTCCTTAATTACATTATGACACTCGACTTTGCTGCTGCTACACACACGGCTTCGCAAAAGCAATACTTTTTCTGGATTGTATCATATTAAACTTTTATTTTAAATTTATTATTTCCGGTATTTGAAACCTTATGAACAAAAATGGCGCTGTTCATATTTCCTGACTAAAAGATGATTCTGTCTATTCATCTTCCAACCAATCACTTTCTATGACTGTTTTTAAGGGATTTAAAACCAAACAATGTGAGTATAATAGCCCCCGTATTAACCCAGTCACCGAACAAATTCTTTTTTGATCTGAATCCCGATGTAGATGCCACATCATAATTATAATGGACTTCTACATCTCACTGTATGCACAAGTATAGTGTGAAAAGTATACGACAGAACGTTCAGCAAATTAAGCTAGGAATCTGAGTCTGGACTTAACTGTCCAGAAAAACGATGCCAAAAGATTCAAACTTTACACCCTAAATTAATATAAAAGCTCAGTTAATATTTTGAGGTCCATATTCAAACCATTTAATAAAAACCCCTTAGAACCAATATTACATATAATATTAATTTACATGAACGAAGATGAACTGACTGGGAAATGTGCAAGTAAGTGATCACGAAAGTACTGTGTTGTACAGATTTACTGAAAAACGCGCCTTTTGTCAAAATTAATGTAACGCACCTACCTGAAAGATTCTCTAACAAAATTTATCATCTTACAAGGAAAAGTCGCAGAAGTTGGGTTGCAGACTTTGATGTTCTTTTACGATAAAATCTCTAGTCAGACAGAAAACATGTACATATGCAAGTTTATTTATAGTTCGTTTTGACCTGAATAAGACTCTTCAAAAATCACTAGTTTATTTGTAACTCTCCTAAAATCCCCATCTTTCATATTTTTCACTTTTGCTTGCTTGTAGACCATGCCAAAAAAATCCTTGTTATCAGATCTTTCAGTCAAGCTTCAGTGTATGATCGGAAACTGAAGAATTGATCGTGGAAAAGATATAGCTGGCGTGCTGTACAAAAGAGGTCATAAGGAGATGAGTGAAAAGTTCAAAAGATAATATCAAGATCAATAACATACCTTTTATTTGACTACTTGACTACTCGGTTTGGGCCTGTTGGTCCTGCTTGGTTTAAAAATTTAAATCGAAAATACTAAGTTTAAGGAAGTCTACATATCCACAAAAGTCTAAATATAAGCTAAAAAGCGTTGTTAAGTTGTTACATATAAGTTTGTTTCATTTTTTTCTCAAATGCAAGTATACGATAGATTCATTTAGTTATAGTAATCTTGAGCACAAGCACAATCCATTCTAATTGTGTTTTCATAAATCTTACAACGGTAATATGAAGCTGCTGTTGAGAAACGTCAAAGATAAGGTTTGAGAAGATAAAGTTGTCTTGAATTACTAACTTGAAATCGAATCAATCAAGTAGTTTTTGATCTGTTTTACGTACAGTATTTAGAATCGACACTGAAAATCGTTCACGAAAAATACACCCAAATCGAAAACAATGTAGCACAGCAAAAGACAATAGAAAACAATAAAAAATCTTCTACAGCTAAAATCCATCATAAAGCAAAATCGCACGTAAAGATCTTACAGTAAGTTAAAAAGGAAATTAAGTTGTTTCAAAAACAAAAGATAAAAGTATTGTCGTACCATAGCGCCAGTTAAGAAGTCTGATTTTAAAACAAGAGTTGTCTTACCAATTTAGCATAAGAAGCACATGCTTTGATAAATTAATAAATTCATCATACGAGGACTTTTATAGTTGTCGTACTTTGTTAGATACTAGCTTACAAAGTTATCATAACTTTATGTGTAAAAAAGGGAAGTCAGGCTGATTTTACCCAATATTAATTTTAATTAATCGCACTAAAGTCTTAAGTAACATAAAATTTTCTGATTTCAATGTACTATGAAAAATCCAGTATTATCGAGTTTGATTGGTGATGGCCCATTTTGTAATATTTCGTATAAAAGGTAAATTAAAAGAAAAGAGCTTTACCAGCTTAAAGACCAAATCTTGTGGCATCGAAAAGGTCAATTAAAGTCGCAATCAGAGATTTTTAATTATAGTTCAACAAATCTCTCAGCATTTACAGAAAAGATGGTTAAAGGAGTTTTCCAAGTCTTCAGAAATATAGTAAAGAAAAGGAAAAGTTTTCTACTTCAAAGGCACCGTTCTGATGAATCCTAGAAATCGAATTAACTAAAATATTATCTTTTCATCTAGGCAACTCAATTTAAGACCGTTCAACTGTATTCGTGAACAGATTTTAAAATAGTAAAACTTTCCCAGAACAAATTCGTTTTAAAAACCGTATTTAAAACGTCGAAAGTAATAAATAACAAAGCATAAATCCGTGAAACTAAACAGTGAAGTGAACTACTATTTTAATTTAGTAAAAAGAGATCGAGTTGTTTTTTATGTAGATACAACTTTAGATGTCCATTCCTACTATTATCTATTTTTAGTTTTGTTAATTAAGTATAGGAAATTAAATATCAACAGGTTAACGTTAAAAAAAGCACACGAACACCTTACCTCTCTCGTACCGTACAATGTAATTAAAGGAAAGAATGGCCTGTGGATGATGAGTTTTATATGAAATACTATGGAAAAAGAAATAAAAAGAAAGTATTAGTAATAATTGAAAAAATTAAAAAAAAGAACAGAAAATTATAAAATAGACCAATTAACAATCAAAGAAATGCATCACATTAAAAGTGCGTTAACCTAATTATCTGCTAAATAATTTCTTTGAATTTTAAAGATTTCTCTGTCATCATTCATCAAAACGTAAATTTGTCGTGGGCTTGAAAAACCATATCATAACAGAGTAAGTTGATGATGATACGCTTCGATTGCAAAGGCAATTTAATATTGTGAGATAAATCAATAACGATGCCAGGAGTGTAATTTGTTTGTCATTTCGAATGTTAAGGTACGGTGACGTAATTAATGCGACTGGCGTTTCTAAAAGTGATTTAACGTCAGGATTGTACGTCATCTCATCTGTTACGTAATCGAGTTTTAAATGTATTCTCAATATTATAATTTATAAAGGGCAATTTGGAAATTAGCAAAGTAAAAATAGATTTTCCTTATTGATTTTACAGTCCCTCTCTGTACAAAACCTGTTTGAATTTTAATTTAACAATCGGTTATAAATTGCTTTGTTTATTATTTATTTCTATAAAATAAATAAACAAAGTTATTAGAGGTTTATATTCGTTCGTTTTACTGTAATTCTCATCTAGAACTGCACTTGTTAAAGGATGAGTTCATTCGCAAGAAACCCAAGTTAAAATTACAGCGAAGATTATCGTAATTTATTACACACCCAGAGATATGTCAAGAAGAGAAAAGATTTCGTTTAGCCTAATTTCCTAGCCAGAGATCAAAAGAATGTTTTTGTTTAGTTCAAGTGGATGAGGCTCATTCACCCGAACAGTAAGGTCAAGTGGGCGTTGTATGCCAAGAACGGACGTACACACATACACACATACACACATACACACATACCACAATAAAACAGAATTTGAAGCTTACCATCATGATTTACGAGATGGATTTATTATCATCTTTTGATGTTAAACATAAAATAAAAATAAAATATCCAAAAGGACTCGGGAATTCATACTACTTTTATACCGAAGTTTACAGTTATATGGGAAATTTAAACCGAAATCGATACCCTTCTGTGTGCATTCATTACAAAGTGCACCCGGCTTGTTCACAGCTGGAAGTGCATGAACACCGGATGTGCTTTAAAAACAAAATCTTTAAGGGGTTTTAAAGTGATGCTACTTAAGGATGTGACGAGTTGAAATGGTTGATAAATAGGAGTTAGGTCAATTTAAATTATAGTTGATATTATTGTGTTATAATTTATTTATAAACCGCTTTTATCTTTAATGTTTAAATGAATGATTCATATTTAAGGATTTTTTTCTTTTTCGCTATCGACGAATGCTTTTATTTTTAGATCTGTTTATTATTACTGATATTTCTAGGCAGATTATATTGTTTCTAAATGAAAAGCGTAATCGGGTTGATATTGCTTACAATGTTTCGATTGTCAAGATGTTAACGGGAGGAAAAATGAAAAAAGAGAAATAAGTTTTTAGATATTCTTATCTAAAATTAAACAAAGGTTGTTATTTTCAGTGTTACATAATAAACCTTTCTTTATTGTTGATGTCTGATTTAAAATATTAAATGCAACTTTTACCCTGGCATCATACAGCGAGAAACTGTTCAAGTCAAAAAAATTTTAGTTTTCCCTTATACTGTCGGTCTTTCCTTGTTATCATTTTCAGCGATTATCAATCTTTTGTGTTAGTATGGTAGATCCCAAAAAAAGTTTAGTGTATCTGAAAATGGAAGAAAAGCTATTAAACTCAATACTCATCAGTTTTTATTGAAGTGTATTCTCATAAAAATATTCTTGCTCAATGTGACAATCAAAAGTTTCAAACCTTCTCATTTTTACAGATTTTAGGTTTTTTTTTTGACTAAAACAGATTTACTTGAGATTCATAAAAATCCTAAAACTGCCGATATGTACCTGTTCAAAATGACAACCAAAGAGTCACGATTTAAAAACTAACGATCAGCGTTGAGAAATTTTTATTTTTCAGATTTTCAAACTTTTGAAAAGAAATTTCTAGTAAAGGCCTACAAGAGTCAGATTTTATAGCCAGGCTTTTATGCAGCCCGGCCCCAAGCTCGGGCCATTAGGGTCTATCGAGCAGTTCGGGTCTTTCGGGCCTATCGGCCAGACAGAGGTAGATTCTACCAAATCTTATGGTTCGCGGTACAGGGAGATAAAAATTTAGTCAGTGTCCAAAATTGTTAATTTAAGTCAAGTAATCATTAAATCAAATCCTGACAATGTATAGCTCAACGAAATACCAAGGTTGTTCCAATAAATGATCGATTAATTCAGAAGATTAATCTTAAACTACAAATACATTAACGTGATAATAACAAAATAACACACATAATATTGAACTGACACAGTTCTTCTAATCTCAGCCTCACTGCGTTAATTCTTTAAAATAATTTCTGATGCAGAGATGTCGGAGGGAACTAACGGTATACGTGCTCTTCTTCGGGCAGTTTGCTGTTAATTTCAAGCAATCAGAAGACAGGGATAATCACAAAGAGCTGTCAAAAATGAAAAACATTTTCTTCTACAACCACAAAATAAAACCGAGAATGGACCAATTCGTATTATAGCTTTACTGTCATTTGAACATCAGCTGACAGCAGCCTTGATAATAATAAGTTTTAACCACAAAAATGGCACTTGAACCCACCAAAACCACGATATTAGTTCATCAAACGTGCGACAGATACATTGCGATATTGCTAACTGAACTGCTAATTATTAATTAATTAATCCAGGCAAGAGGTGTTGACAACAAAACCAGAGAAAAAAAACTTTTTCAACAGACAACTCTATTGCGGAATTCTAACCTGTAATGATGTGCCAGACATAACTAGCCGACCATCCGATAGTCTAAATCTTGCAACAGCTCAAAGAAAAGATGCTGCTAGAAAATAAACAAGCAATTCGCTAGAACGCTAATGCGTTTGTGTAATGTAATATGTAACAATTTTCTAAACAGGCTACACTAAACGACAGCGTGGGATACAAGATGAATGATAAGACAGAATGAATCCCGGTTTAAAAGTCGCGGGTGAAACACGTCCAAAGCATAACTTATAGAACTTATTAGAAGCGTTCCCAGAAATTAAAAGTATTCCTCTCCATACGCGTCAAAAACCGTGGGAAACGATTCTACGTTGATTACAGGCAATTGAATTCTGGATTTATTAAAACTTGTTATCCTTTGTTATCAGTAGAATCTGGTTGCGTATACAGGTATTATTATTGAGCTATTAAGAATATAACTTTATGATTTTTTTTATTATACAGATTTTACTTTATGAACTAAATCACATTTACAATTAGTGCAGGTTAGAAAACGACAGATCAATTCTACCCATTCAAGTTGGATGGAATCTTCGAAAAGCTGGATGATTTTCGTTTGTGCATACAACTCTACTGCTGAAAAATATGAAAATTTTATGAATTTATTCCACACAAATGTAATGTTAATCTATGACGTAGATGTTTTCTCAATACAGTCCCTGTTAAATAAATCACTATAATTGGCTCAAGTGCCAAATTCCTGTGTGGCGTGTTCCTATCCCAAATTGACGCAAACACACGAGAAAATATTTTTTCCTCAATGAAGTCGATTAGGTCGTGCCGCCCCTTATTTAAATTCGATTTTGCATATCTTACGAAATTAGTAAGGAACAGTTTTTGTGTTTACAGAAAATAAAACTTCACAGACTCCTATGATGCAAAAAATAGGAGAAACAGAAATAGAAACTAAAAATAAGAAACCTTTTATAATGGATTATCATAAAATCTTAAAACAGTTTATATTGTAACCTTTGTTTCTCGGTTTTTAAAAACATATAATGGCGATTACTTGAATTTCATTCAGTATTTTACAAGAGAAAAGAGCTTGCCTGACTTGTTTGCTTTTAATTGCTAATCACAGTAATCATGAAATAACAATGCAACGACGTTTTTGTTTTCTTGCTCTTTAATTGAAACAAATGCAACTAACAAAAACACAATAACAGTAATTAGCAACATACTTTATTTACATCATTTTTTTAATTCTAACAAAAAAGGACGTTTGAAAAACAGGATTTAAAACACATGAAACCTTATAGTTAGAGTATAATGTTAATTTAATTATCTTCACGAATTGAGGAAAGTTTTTTTTTTGATGATCCTGCATAATATACTTAACTTGAATTTAGGTTATAATTTTAAACTGACATGATGTAGTTAGAAAGGGTCTTACATTTAATTTGTTTCTGAGTAATTATGGTATGACTAATGACTTCTTTTTTGTTTTATTAAAACAAATGCTGTTTAAAATTAATAAATTTATTAAAAGTATTGCACATAATATACTTTTAGATATAAATTCGTGGTTATAAGGATTGATGAAATAGGAGATATTTTGTTGATTGAAAAACACAATTTGTTTTTGTAGTCGACAAACAATAGAAAACTTTATATTTAATTATATTTAAATTAAATATCAAATTAATCCTGAAAATTCACAGCTTTTGCGATTTTTCTCGAAATTAAGATTTTCAGAATTCGTTGCATGTTATCGAATCAAATTTCCATAGCAACGCAAACAAATCAACTTCAAACATTTAGAATAACCGTAATAGTAATAGTAATAAGATTGTTAATCAATTAAGACATTTTAAATAAAAAAAGTGATACACAGATTAGAACAATCCTGATTTTGCTTACTTCTTATCCATATTATGTATATACGAACTCTAATAAAGGTAATGGAATGTATACTAACATCTACCGATCAAGTCCCACGCGAATGATCTTTCCGAAGAAGTACGAAACGGCACATACACTGTTACAACACCAATGAAAACAACCAGCACATTTTAACGTAAGTTCGAAACACAAGGGGAAGATAACAAATTAAGAAAGCAAGTTATTATAGAAATTTCAACAGTGAAATAGTAAGAAAGTACCACACTAACCAAACCAAAATAGCAAGGTTTTCAATTTTGTGCCGTGACAGTTCGAACCAGCCTTTCAAGAATCAGATTAACACAGGCTTCCAACTGGACTTTCAGTATCATTCACGGAATCTAATCATCAACCCGAAGGCGTACTAATATTTTTAAAAGCATTAGACCTCGAGCAGTGACGAAAAAATTGCAGATTATCTTAAAGAAAAAATAGTTAATAGAAAAAACTTCATTGTGCGGAAAATTTAACCGGTCCAAAAACGAAAGTGCATTGTAGGAACTCGTCCCATCTATCTTCATCAGTCAGCTAGTGTGGCATCTCTTTGTTTTCAACTATAAATTGAAACAACAAGGACAGAGACGCTACCTGAACTTAAACATCCGAATTCATTGCCCAATACCTAGACCAAAATCCAAAAAAATCTGAAACCTTTTTTAGAACAATTATTTACAAATTGTTGTTGAAAACTTGCCCTTCGGGTTGGAAAATTTCTTAAATATCAACCCCCTAAACGTTCTAATCAGTAAAAGTCTTTGGCTAATTCTTTCCCGTCTATGCATAGAATTTTTCCGTAGAAAGAAAAGATAGCCCCCCTACAAAGGTTTTCGGTTCTAAGTCCGACTAGTTATTTCAGAAGTTTTCCATAGTAATAGAGGTGAACATTGGAACTAGAACTGCCCTGATCATAACTAACTCTTTCACTACCCTTATTAAAAATTCATCTTCTTGATTAGACAAAGACCTAAATGCTCCTGCAGAATCCGTACTCAATTTTGTGGAAAGAACACAATTGATGCCCAAACCGTAAAAGTGAAACGCATATATCGTAGTTTTTGAGTTCATTTAAGATGAATCTAGAGGAAAAGAATGTAGTCAAACAAGAGGATATGACCAAGTCTTTAATTGCCTTGTCCTTTTTGTCAATCTTTGTTCTCTGGTGCGAGTTCTCAATTATTGAATGATCAGGATTACCTCCAAATGTTTCTCTGTAGACATATACAGGGTGGTATCATGAAGGGCTTGCGCTTCATGCTGCAAATAAACGATATGGCATAGTATGATTTGAAAAAACGATTGAAAATGACTCTCTTCATCACTCTGCAGAGATTCTCAAACTTGGCCTTCATGTTTCTTCTTTTCTTCCTTTTCTTAAGAAAGTTCTAATCCAGCGAATCGTTTACTATTGTCTTCCTTCAATTGTTGCAAGGTGTATTCATCTATTGATTTTCAGTTATATAAAGTCGCATTTCTGAGCAGGCTCTACAAGTGTGGAGTTTGTAACCCGATGCTTGCTCTATCCAATGATGAAGTAAACATGTTTCTGGACGAAGGAAAAGATGCGTCACGTACGGAAAAGGTTGATTAAATCACCATATACGTATTATAGGTTTTTCCAGATTTTAAGAAATATACTTATAAACAGGTCTCTTCATTGATTTCTGTATAAAATATGTAAAGGATAAAAAATAATTAGATGTGCAAGAAAATGGGTAAAATAATCACTTCATTTAATGAAAAATGAAGAAACGATTTCCTTAGTATTATGAATCCAAAGAAAAAATGAACAACTTGTGGTGTATACTACAAATCTTTTTTTCAAATAAACCATCTGTTGGAGAAGATCGAAGACATAAAATTTATTTTACAAGTACTGAAAATTCATTATACATAGTAATGCATCTAGACCTTCTGAAGTTTGAAATTATTGCCCATCTTGAAGCCTCGCCATAATTTAGAGAAAGTGGAAGTTATCACTGAATGGTCAAACTAGACTCGATCCAAAACAAAAATTAACTTAGTTTATCAACGATCGTTCGAGTGAAATAACTTCATCAAGTACAAAAAAGTGCACTGTCCAAATCTGGAATAGTTGAATAAATCACTAATTTATTCAAATTAAATATTTTAATATCTTTGAACTCCTAATTAAAGACGTAGCACAAATGCAACCCAAATACAAGGCGTGCAAAGGAATTAATTCGCATAAATATAGATCAAACGGTTGAGATGAAAAAGTAATAAGCCTATTCTCGCAGCATCGCGCCGAACAGATAAAGTAATCACGTGGAATTCTTATGATATGTCCAAAAAAGGGAAAGTCTTTTCCAGTTGGCAAGTTGTTCACAAGACTAGTGGTGTGTCTCCCAAATATATAAATAACAAACTTCCATGTCTATTTCAGAGTCCGAGAGGGACCCCCATGATGGGCGAGTGAGCCTTTTTCCATTTTCGATTAATTTGTCCATTTCTTGATAAAGCAAATCTGGTCACCCTAACTACTTAGATAATTTTGGACTCTTCTCCCCGTCATCTCAAAAAACACAATAGATAATACTATATGACTGACGACTAAAGCAAGCCCAGCTATCGCACGAAATGAGGGTCGTGTTTGCCTTTGATACCGATAGTCTAAATCTTGCCCCAGAATGGTTGACTGGCAGATCTATAAACCCCTCTACCACTCACCCCCAAAACAACCAAGATGGTTCCACAATAGGCGTCAGCCTTACTGTGTTACTTGAAATCTTAACGAAGTTTATTTGAAAAGGATCCTGGAAGGAAGAATTTTTCGAGTGTAGTGAAGCGTAGGCTTTTACACACAAAAGACTCGATCTGAATTACTCTGTCAACATAAGTTAATACATCGAACTCGACTAAATTATATATGTATGTATTAGAAAGATCAAATCTTTTTTTCCGTTTCATTCATCTCAGACGATTCCAAATTTTTATTTAACTTTGCTGCTTCTTTCCTTAATATGTTTTTCTATTTTTATCCTACCATTACATTCTTAATGCGGAAACGATCTAATTCAAAGATTTTCAAACATTAAGTAGCTTAATTGAGTGACTAGACAAGTAAATTGCTGGTTATGTTATTTCGACTTCGAGGGCAATATAGAAAAAATTAAGCTTTTTAAAAATAGCAAAAAGACAAAGGAAATTTCTATTAGTAAAGCAAGATTGGTTTGAAAATGACTCTCATATTTTAATTACACTTTTGATGACTTCAAAAACCATGAAAGAAAATTAAAATCCTTGGCAAAAAGACAAGTGTTGTGCAAACTTCGTTCATATTTCAAAAATTTTCGTGGTTAATTTTAGTGTAACATCCTTGAAATATGCATTTCGGGTGTATATAAATAAAGTGTTAAACTCAACCATCTGGAGGCAACATGTTTCGATTTTCCTATACTTTTAACTACTGCACAGACACACACACACACACTTTAATGATTGCAAAGTGCATGTTGGGTTGATAAAACCCACACGGGTATTCAACAAGTTGTAGTTTACAATACGATAAAACGTTACATTACATGGAACAATTTTAAAGGACCTTCGGAAAACCAAAACAAAAGAAGAATGTACAATATGAATATTTATTTTGCTAAAATAAAGTTGACAGTCGAAATTTCATATTTTCAACTTCCTGTTTGATCTGAATTCTGAAATCATTTATTTTAAATCGACCAGCGTGACTTCTCTAAAAATAGTAAAAAATCGTCATGCTAATATACTTTTTTTACCTAATGATTTTTAAGCGAAACTTTATGTACACAACTAAAAATATATTAGGAAGGTCTACGAGAGGAGCTTTAACGTCAGAGGGATGGTGTATAAGCTTCATCCGCATATATGCATGTAGGAAGGTCTATGAAATTTTTATTTGAAACAGATTTGGTGCGGTTTAAATCGACAAGTTATTTTTAGAAAGAAAACACGTCGAAAGCTTTATATATGTAAATTACAGTATTCTTCTGGTGCTGATGGGTAAGATTTTTTAAATATAATATTTACATGTGTTAAGTTGATGTAACAAATTACTTTAGAATAAATAAAATAATGGATACACGCAATTTCCTTTTTAATACGTTTTACCTTTGAAAGGAAACATTCCGTGCCATAAGAATTTCCAACATACTAGTATAAAATGCAATATGATATGGCGCACATTTCCACTCAAATTTACCTCTTCACCTGACTGTACGTATTTATATTCTACACGTTTATCTATGCCTGTATTGTGTACACATACACATAGTGGCTACATACACGAACATGAATATAATCAACAATTCCATTTATATCTTCTCACTCTATGGGCGTATTTTATAATATACAATTCTGGTTGGTTCTTCTGGTTATATATACATTGATGATTTGTACATCATCATAATGCATGTATGTTAATATAATATATATAAAGGATGGTCTTCCAAGAATCGCGTATATAATTTTAGCAAAATTGCTGTTTGTTATTGATTTTTAAATTGCAATTCAAATTATAACAATATCCGCCTTTTGTTGTTTAAATTTGAAAAGGTCAATAGTTCGAGGATAATAAAAGTGTTTTCATGAATTAGAAATTTTCCTTTGCATATATACAGTACTATGCACGCTTTTCATATACATTTTGAACGATGAAATGGAAAAATGACAAAAGTTATATATAATCAAGGGTGGATGGGGTGTGGTAAATGAGAGATCGGAAAAGTGATCTAAATTATATGCCTTCTCCTAAAAATTCCGAATGTACATAAGTATTGTTAACTGTGATTTGCGTCTAATATTTAAAATAGCGATAAGGTAATTTTCCAATAGAAATTCTTGCTGAACTGGATTTCTTTGCGTAGAAAGCTCTGACTTTCTTCTAATTCAGAAGTTTTGTAGCGTTAAATTTATCGGAAATTTTCTAAGAAACGAGTTATCTCATTCCAAGTGGAGGAATTCAGATTTGGATTCTATTGTTGACCCTTTCGGATCTCAAAAATAATAAAGAAAAGTTACTGGAGATTAGGTTTGATTTTTATTTCTTCTACAATTCTAATTCTATCGTTATCGTTTTTACCTAAATTTTAATAGATTTCTATTAAAACATCTCTTGACTTTAATACAACGCTCATAATACAAACCTGCTGTCGTTTATTATTATTATCAGTATAATTTTTGCAAAAAGAGGAAATTCTGTTTTCGTCTTGTTGCGTGAGTTCAATTCAATCAGAAACAGTGTTAGAAGTGATGGTGCAAGCAGATAAACAAAACGAACGCCGCGATACTATAGCATCAGGACATCCAGCTTGTATCTCCTCTAAATCACAAAAGCGCCACCTTTACAGAGTATAAAGTCAGCCGGCGGCGCTAGATCACAAGTGTCAACGAGCTTTGTGCAAAAAACTGTTTCTCGACACCATGCATTTTTTCAATAGTTTATTTCCTAGTAGGACATAATAAGCATAGGATAACTTCATCGAATATTTCATGAACTGTAAGAATTGTACCGATATTTTAATATTCTTCTTAATCAACGGCAATTGATTTTTCTCTCATTGTTGGAAGGCTTTAGAGTTGTCTCCGAGTCATCTCCTCTTTTTCTTTGGTGACTGGAACGTCAGATACTTCGACAAAATTTGATGCATACCCCTCGTTTTTCCAATTATCTGTCAAAAATCTGTAATCTCATTAGTTTTTGCAATTAAGATGGGTTTTTAATGTATTCCTAAATTGCAAAACCATAAGATGCCAATCTTAAGATGTCTGAATGTCTGTATTATAATAATTTTAAGAAAAAAAGAACGTTTTATACAACAATACGAAACAAGCAAAACAAGG
Source organism: Ignelater luminosus (assembly GCA_011009095.1). Classification (NCBI taxonomy): domain Eukaryota; kingdom Metazoa; phylum Arthropoda; class Insecta; order Coleoptera; family Elateridae; genus Ignelater; species Ignelater luminosus. Next base: position 184,990 of record VTPC01003218.1, read on the forward strand.
AAGTTAGTCTTATTGAAAGTGTTTTAGGACATCCTGTATACCTATTACACCACAGTTTCTATATTGTGATTGTACTAGTTAAATTAAAACCAGAGGCAAGTTGCATATAAATTTTCAACTCCGCTTTAAAATAATAAACTTTTAATAATAACAAATTTTTAATAGAAATGACAAACAAAAAATGGAAAAGTAAACAGCGATAAGTGAAGAATAAATAAATACAGAGGAAAAAAGATGAAAGGCTACTATTTCTGATGTCAGAATAATAATTATTTTAAGGTGGGAGACAAAAATATACAGACTACCAATTTAATTTAGTTGTCAGACTGGTTTGCTCTATTTATTTATGTTGTATTAGTAACCTGTTAATTCTGTTTTGTGTTAGGTAATCAATAAATTGTAGGTCAGTGGCGTAGCAAACGATCTTCGTGTACTATGAAGGTTTTACTAGAGATTTTGATAACATGTAACCGCTACACACTGTGGCAGTTGATACCCTCGTGTACTCTCTAAAATGCTTACTTCAGAAATATCAAATGTTTTAACTACACTAATTCAACTTTTCTGAATAGGAAAAATAAAAGATATAAGGCGTCTCGTAGGAAAGTTCAAGAATTGGGGTCAAAAGTGAAGATTTTTAGTTTACTTTTAGAATTGACTAATTTCATAATATGAACAGCAAAAAATCACCTTTTGATGATCTGTTGCTTCTAGTTGAAACCACATCTATCATTGCGGCGTGCTATAGTTTTTATTCGAATTATAGATATAAAACCACTTTTGGATACCACAAACATAAATTCCATTATTAATTTTATCTTTCTAGTAGTTTTATCACTGTATTAACCGTATGACGACACATTATTTTCAATTTTGCCTTGATGAAATATAAATAACTATAAATAGCGGAACACAAATGTGGTTTTAAAAGAATACTTCCCTTTGGCGAATGATAATAATTTCGTTTGCAAAAGAGTGCAATTGAGTCAGAATTAAATTTATTCTGTGTTCAGATAGACACGCGACCTTGTAAAGTGCTATATTACATTCTTATAAATAAATACCTGATATACCACTACTTGCATTGACGTTTTTAGAAGGTTCCATTATTACGAAACGTGTAAGCATTAAATAGCATTCAAAAATTAAAACAAACAGAATTTTTCAATTATAATATTTTTAAATTAATAGCTACGTAATTCAGAAAACATAGTTGCCCCAAACTACATTATATACTGTCATTATTTTATTATCAAAATACTTCAACTGTTTTTGTAAGTTTTACCTTAAAAAACAAACGATGACAATGGTTAAAACAAACGACTTTAATTGTTTTCTGTTCCAGCAATTAGATATGGCATTGAAAAGTACTGTTATACTTTTAAGCAGCCTGTAACCTATTATAGTATATTATGCTGTATACAAAAGGCTTATCATAGTCCACTGATAAAACCTCTTTTAGAAATCCATACAGAGAAGAATATTCTACAAATAAAGAAATATAGAAACTTGGAGACATTAGATTATGAAACCAAGCAAAATAAAATCTTCCTGTCCTTACATCAACCTTACATTGCAATCAAGTAATATACATTATTATGAGGACTGTCAACTACTAGTGATGAGTTAAAAGAAATCTAAAGAACTGAACCTTTGGAAATTCGCCAATACAGCAGCGTGGAAAATATTAGAAACGATGGTTATTTCCAGTTTTAGTAATGTGTTATTTTTAAATTTTTTTGAACATACGTATTTACATTATAAAATAATATTAATTTTGCTTTCTCTGACTAGAAAGTATACAGAAGCAAATTGAGTTACAATTATTCGTTATGTTTTGTTAAAAGTAGAATTATCGAGAATTTAAGAAAATGAAATTATATACAATTAAACTTTCATTTAAGTAACAAAATAAGATGGCATACAGTGTCCGGCAAACTGATTTTTTTTCAATTTTAAAAACTGTTTCTTGTCGAAAGATTGATTAGAAAACGAAGCTGATCGTTTGGTAGATCTGTTGATTAGTGTTGAGAATAGCCTTTTTTATGATCCAATTTTAATTAGCAAAATAACAGAAGATTTTAATAAGCTGTAAAAAGAACATGCAATTATAAATAGAGTGTACGAAGTTGATTTGTCCAAGAGTTGTAATCAGGCCGCTACAACCATTCTTCCTGCATCTTTGCCATTTCGTATTACAGGATTGTTAGTTTAAGTTACCCATAATTTCTATATCTGACTATGGCAGAATATAGCCTTTCTTACAGGCTACATTTTTTATCTGACGTATATTGTTTCAAAACATCAAAGATAAGCAAGATATCTTGAGTGAGGCACTTAAAATAACTATCCTGTATACCGTGAGGACATACTGGATTTCATTTTGTCAATCCTAGAAAAGTAGCTGGTAGTTGAAGTTTTTCGCTTACGTATCTTAAAATACTTTTAAAATATCACACTGCACTGCTTCAAAATGAAATGTGAAATTTTTGAAATAGGATTTCTCAACGAAAATCGGTAAATAACATCTGATCGAAGTATCGACCCCCCAGGGATTCCGCTAGGTTAAGTCAAAAGTGTTTTTTTATGAGTCCAGAATTCGCAATAAAAGTTGCATGATTTCTTTATATTTTCTCGAAGTTTTTTATCAAATGATCTCAATGTGCATTATGATGTTATTTGCAGCGAATAAGTAATCGGTGAGCTGCATCGTCTTTTGTTAAAAAAAAAAAATCAAAATGCTATTCTCCATTAATCGCCAATGAATAACCGAGCACTAGGCCATCATAGATCAGGCAGAGTTAACCAATGGATACGGAACACTTATAGTCATAATTTGTTTTCCTTCGAATTAGTGTTCAGGGCGTCAAATGCTATCAGTAGACACTATTTTATCACGTTACTCTCAATTGCATTAAAGTGGTCAACTAGAATGTCTCAAAAGTATCCAAAATTCAATATTTCAAAATATCTAACGAAAAAACAATCGAAGATCGTCCGAAACTGGCTTATATGAGTCATATCTTGAGTTGGGAACTTTTTGTAAGTGAAAATGCAACAAAGTATATAAAACAATATTCGAGTGATTAGATACTACGGTGGCTACCCTGAGACGGTAAAATAAAGGCATTTTGACAGTCATTTGTGAAATGTTAGTATGTAGCACCATGACAATAACAATAGTAAAACGAAAGTAAAAAAGTAAGAAAATTTATAAATTTTACTTCTGTAAAATTACCCTGTTGGTGTCTTTTGTAAAAAGATGTAAGCAGAATTACTGCCGCCAATACAAACAAAATCAAAGGAAAATCATGGGAGAACATAGCAGAAAACTTCAATGCACAGCTTAATTCAGAAATACTCCGAACTGCGTCAATAATATAAGTACGATACAATAATCTAAAGAAGCAAGCAAAAGAGAAATTTACAGAACAGAAGCAATATGTTAAAGACGTTCACCATACGACTTTCATATAACTTCAACGTAGTATTTTACAATAAATTATCAAGAGTCGGAAAAGCTTCCTAAAACTCTTCATATTCCATTTTTCAAAATAATCTACTTTTTTGCAAAAAAAACAGTGTAGTTTCCGTTATATTATTTTATCAGTTCAAAAAATTTTTAGTTTTTGTTAATTCTTCACGTAAAATATCTTTAAATTAATTTACTGTAGTACTTACTTTCAAAAATGTACCTTTAACCCAAGAAAATTGACAAATCACCGTAAACCGTCATTATTTTGTAGTTAATGATAATGAAATGTTTATACAACCCCAAAATGACGTTAACTTATTAAATTTAACTCGATGATTTACCAATTAAAATTCTGACTTTGCTCAACCCATCCATTTTATGTAGTACCTAACGGGTGCGCTCAATTTCGAGACTCACTATTGGGATCTCGGAAACCGTAAGAGATACAAAGTCGGTTAAATCAGAACAAAAGTGACCTATTTTGGAGATAAATTCGCGAATGTTTTTCTTATTCTTCTTCTTCTTCTTCTACCGTTGACTAGGACTGTGTCCTGTTTGTTTGGCTTATTCGGTTGAGGAGGAGATTCAGCTTTCTTTGCATCGTGCTGGTGCGCGTCCTACTGGTCTTCGAGTTGCTGGGATGTACTGTTTATATATCTTAGCTAATTTATCTTCAGATTTTTCTGTCCACATGTTCGTTCCATGCCCTTTTCCTGTCCTTCGCCCATTTGACGACACACAACGCGTTTCTTTGCCTGTTTTTTAGGGTTACTCCTTGAATTCTTCGAAGTATTTTTATTTTGGTTGCCATCATTTTCTGTTTGGTATATGTTGGCTTCGCTTTTGTTTCATTAGCGTACATAAGAATAGGTCGTATTGCAGTTTTGTAAATCTTTATCTACTTTCTTTTTCATATGTTTGTTTCGCCATATCATGCCATTCAGGCACCTCGCAAATCGCATTGTTTTCGTGATTTGAGTGTGGATTTCTGATTTCTGATTCAGGTTTCTATCACTTGTTATTTCTGCGTCGAGGTAGTTATATTTTATTATCTGTTCCACCGATCTTCCATCTATCTCCAACTTACATCTTATTCGGTTTCTTCGATATCGTCATCGATTTTGTTTTGCTCGAGGACTCATGTTGTATTGTTTCGCTGTCGTGTTCAATCGATGTAGGAGTTTTTGTAACGGATGTTTTTGTTTTTCAAAAATATCCACTTTGCTAAAGACGAAAATATCCAATTTCCTTTAAACTGGAATATCTTAAGAACGAGTAAAGATAAAAAATAACAACACAGAAAGGGTTTTAAAGAATTCACTCCAGAATACAAAAAGCCATTTTCTCGATCGTCTTTTGGTTTATTTCGGCAGTGGAATGTAAACGCAATTCTCTTAAATGGAACGCCCACTTGATTAGCATATTGCTAAATAGCTAAATGCTTTTCAGTGTACGTTTGACGTAGTTATTCTTTTGTAGTACTAAGTTATGAAGTAAAAACCATTTTCCACGTAGCGTGCCATGACATTAAACATATGAAAATCGTTGATTTTTGTCAAATAAATTGTATTTGTTATGTAACAATTGCTAAAGCAAAAGTAAGACGCGTTTAAGCTACTTTATCGGACATTAATAAATAACGTCAAAGAAGCAGCTAACTAGTATTTGTTAATGCCCAACAAAGTATCTTAAAAGCGTTTTTGCTTCATTTTAGCAATTGCAGCATGACAAATGCAAATTATTTGACCAAAAACATTCCACTTCATAAGTGTAGATGAGTAGAAAGGCTGGTGGTCTTTTGCTGTTCTCGCAGCCATGCCATCATAATGCACATCGAGATCATTGTTAAAATCCAAGGAGTGAGTATTTGGAATTGATATGCTCAGCAAAGTTATACCTTTTGATTTAGCTGCAACTTCGCCCCAGATAACAAAACAAAATATCTACATACATCATAGTGTTAATGTTTCTAAAGGTCGTTGAAACGAAAAAAGGATACCACCATAAGCGAACATAAGATCATATTTAGTAGATTTGACTATACTTAAACAATCACCTCTTAATTAAAACAATAATTCTCCGTATAATCAAATTTTGAAAGTACCACTATGAACCAAAAAAGTTTTACTATAAGTCATTACTCGTTAATTGGTTTGATAGAGTCAGTCAGTTAAAAAAAGAACTGCAATGTAAAAACGGAATCGTATGAAATTGTGGTTCCAAAAAATGTTAGAACCAGAATTCGTATCTGTTTAACGGTTCCTGAAAGCAATGAAATAGGAACCACTAAAAATATTCAGAATTGGAATCTCTAAAGCATAATGGTCCCGATCCTTGTTAAAAAGACATCGTCTGAAATTCCTGTATATCTTCTATGGGAACATCTTTTGAAATTTATATCTAGGTGTGGTAAAAGTGGTCAAGTTTGTTAGGGTTAACACAGAACCAGATAATTGCGTTAGATCAACAACTAAAATAGACCAAAGTAATACCCATCACCAATCTGAAAAATGCAACACAGTCGAACCTCCTTTATAAAATGTATTTATAAAGAATAGGCAATGGTGGAGATTGATGCAGAATTGGGTATCTCGTGTCTAAATACTAAGTGATTTTATTCCAGTGCATGGTAAACCGGAAACTTTCCTTGTGGTTTTACAGATGCGTCCTGCTAGAGAAACATGGTTTACTTAAGCTAATATAACCTTTGGAAGTATACTGCCTTAGTGAAGTTCTTTTTATCTAAAGAAACATCAACAGGAAAAGTTTCTTAGGCCTTTTTCAATAGTTTGCGGTGTGAATAGTAACTAATTTCTCTAAAAGGGGTCATTTAGTCGCCAGATGAACTCAGTATACCTTTGGTAGAGGTCGAGGATGTATTCAGGTCTATATAGTATCGTTCAAAATTGGTTTTGACATACCGAATTTTGTCAAAATGCTATGGGTATCGGAACCCAACAGCAATAGCATCTAGGTAAATGAGGACGACACTTGAGTGAAGTTAGGACTTAGTAATCCCTTTGATGGTCTAAAACCCCTCTTGGTTTGGTCCATTGGTTACGTAATCTCGCAAATAGCAGCGAACCAATTGAAATCTCTAATCAAAAGTCCTTAATTCAGAAATTTCGATTCCTTATGCTAGAAATATGGTTGATCTCTGCCAAGACGCAAAGAAGACCCAGATTCATGTTTTATGTCAATATTGCAGCTTAATGACTTTGGGTCACCTGATTTATACCTACTGCAAAGGAAAAGTATCGATGCGACATTAAGATAAACTGTCTTTCTTTGTGAAATTAAACCTTCTGCTGTGAGTCTTTTATGTATTCATTCCGCTCGGTCTGATTCCTTGGATTTAAAACAACAAAAAATGAAATGTTATTGAAAACGAGTCTTGTGTGGAAAATAAAGACTGGACTGCATTGCAATCTTGAGACAGAACAAAATTTCTGTGCGGAAAAGTGGCAATTTTCTGCTTCATAAAGAGACAAGTTGAATGTCGTTAAAAACAAAACAAGAACATAAGTTGGCATGTTGACACTGCAAAAGATTCAATATGTGACCACCTCAGTGCATCCGCTAGAACTTGCCCTGGCGACAGAAAAACTTCTTTCTACAACCGTCAAAAACAGGTTAGATTTAAGCATCGTCAAGGATACGGGAAGCCTATCATTTTTTCACATGGGAGTAAAATATATATTTTACGCCCTTGTGCGCAAAAAATATGTTTCACGCACATGTGCGAGAAAAAAAATGACACATTAACTCTGCTTATTTTTGCAATTTAATACTTTATTATTTTGCATTTTCATTGCACACTTGTTTTGTATAATCTACTTCAAAAATTCACATAATAATGTTTGAAGGTTGTAGAAAAAATGTTGTTTGCATTTCGTGAGGCAAATCAGTGATTTTTTGGCGCATTCGAATGACTTTCTCATGCGCTACAAAAAAACACTGATTTCCCGCACGTAATACAAAAATAACTATTATTTTAAACTGGAGACTAAAATAAGCTATTCATATGTAAAAAAAGTTTCACAGCTTTCAACCCTTTAATGGAGAAAAAAACAAATAAGTCTTACATTCAGATCAATTTCTTCATTTAGGCATTATCAGATCATGAGATCGTCTCATAGTCAAAATCATTAATTAATTAATTAATGATCTTAATATACTCTTTCACAAAAATACAAAATGATGCCTAACCATAGAAAATTATTTCAAATTTAAATTCAAACAATTTGCCCTTTTACTAAAGAGTTATTTATACAGGACGTTTCAAAGATTAGTGTACGAAGGGTAGCACCGTTGTTTGTAGAAATACCAAAAAATGTCACAAAGAAAAGTTGCACAATACTTTCTATGTACTTACTAAAATTATTTCCAAGCGTTCATACAATCATGACGTAACAACCTTTTATTTCTTAACCTGTTAGTTTTGGAGTTATTCAAACGTTTGTTGCAAGATTTTCCAGAGTTCACGACACGTCCTCATATTAATATAAAAAATATTCCATTCACATATCATTAAACACCATGTATAATTAAATATAAATAATGAAAAGTGGACGAAATACTTTGAAAGTTTCAGCGAAAAGTCAAGTATTCTATATGAAACTGACGTAAAAGATCTGAAATAAGAAAATTATTTAGAAACCTTTGATATACATTAATGTGGCACGCGTGGAAGAACGGGTTTAGATGGAGATCAAACAAAAACTAGAAACATAGATAACAGATAAAAAAATTGAAAGGAGCTATATTTGGAATAATGAACTACACCACAGCTGCGAGAAAACATGCTAAGTGGAAGAAATCGTTTAAAGGGCAAACACGTACTACTGCGACTTCACATATGGGAAAAGGTTATTTAACATGGAAATTAACGGGAAATGATTGTTTTGATTGACGATTTATAAATCTCGACGTTTGCAAATAAAAACTTTTCAGCCTACCAGTTTTTAGAGGGCTGCAGGTTTGATAAACTAATCCGACTGCAATTTTTAAACAGCTTTAACGTATCCTTTTAGGACTAACGAACAATCTCTCAATATAATAGAGATGAAGCATTCAGGACATTGTAAGTCAATACAAAATAGGCAAACTTTTTTGTGGAACCATCATGTTAATAATAAAGATTGAGGGCTGCTTGGCTTTTGTGATGAAACAGCAAAAACTTACTCAATACTCACTGATAATAATCCTTGCCGAATCGAGTAAATAAAAAGAAATTTGAGAAGCTGAACACGAGATCTTCGAGTATTAAGTTGGCATGTTCTTGGAATGTTTTACCTTTTACGAGATTGTTTGAACTAAAAAAGAAATTTCTGTAATAAGATTCAGAGTATCTAGTCAGAGGCTTTCGAATAATCACCAAATTAACTTTTAGCCTGTAATCGATTTGGGAGGTTTTTCAGCGAAAATCTGAAACGATTGATTCCGTTGCTCATTGCAGAGGTAATAGGTTTTATGGTAGCTGGAGGCAAAAAAAAGCTTTAATATTAGAGGTTTATTGAAGCAACGAAGGTTGAAAACTTGAAATTCCGACAAATCAAAATAAATTAGATTTGTAGAGCCGATGTGCGAAATTACGGTTTACACGAGATAATTAGTAAATGCAATCATTTTATAAAACAGAGTAAACTTTACATTTCAACATCAATAAAAGGGTTTTGATATTTCTAGAACTAACACAATAACAACACTTATTTAATTTTCTGAAAGCAAAACCGAGAGAATGTAGTAGTAGTTTTAGAAATGAATTTTAATTTAAAATCCGTCTACAAATTCAGTAATTCATATTCGAGAGATGACACCACCATGTTTATTAATCTAGTGGTTTTGTGGCGTACAAGTTCATATTTGTCCCTTACTCAGTGAAGTTCCAACCAGAAGGATATGTAAGACAAAGAGGAGTAAATACACCGTTATCTCCTACTACGCATATCTAAATTACTTCTCATTTTTTATTTAAATCCACATAGCGCTTTAGTATGAATGCTTTACGCATTTATTATTATTGTTTTGTTTTTCATTTGTCATTTATTTTGATAAGTGATTATTTTTCGGTAGGCCGATTTTATCAGAGGTTTCATTAAATTCTTTAATAGGAAAACATCAGATGATGATGATTGAACCTTCAGTTTACGTTTCAAAATATTCTACTTAATGACGGTTGCGAGTGCGTTAAATTATCTTCGGTCTAAAAGTTACGACTTAATGGATTTTAATGTTTTAAATGCTCTGAAAATTTAGACATTTAAAATTTCAAAAGTTTCAATAGAAACAGTATGGTTCTTAGACTTCATATGAAACACATTAAATGTCACTTTCTGTAATCGAGAGTTATGATTAATTAATTATTCCTAAGATTTAAAAATAGTCAAATGCACTTACTCGTTAGCACCAAAACAGCAAAATAGTAAAAGTAAAAAACGTATTGCAAAAAATAGCACGATGTTTAGGTGGGCCTTGACTTAAATTTTTTAGCCGACTGCACGACCTACTGAGTTGCTTTAATTTGTTGATTTTTTTATTAATTTCATTTCATAATACTATGAATAATGGAAAAGAAATCGTTTTGCGATTAGCAATCTATTTTATTCGAGTTGAACAATGAAATTCAATTTTCTACACACACATTCATACCTATGTAGGTATACGATGATGAGAAAAAGATATTCCTCTGTTTGAATTTCAAGGTTTTACATCGCGATACACCTGATATTCAAAATCGATTGTCAACTTATTTTTCTTATCGTGCTTTATTGCAACGGGGCGATTCATTTCAAATATTTAAATGTCTTTTACGTCCTCTCGCGTGTGATGTATACACACGATGCGGCCTACACTTAATTGATGTGGGCGAAATGCATTCCTTTCGGAGCGTAATTTCAAATTAAAACGAGGGATAGATAGGGGTTGGGGCTAAGAATGATTAGATGTAATTTAATTATGGTTCAGCGTCGAATGAAACAATAAACGGAGTAAATTACGTTTAATCATCTGGATACCTGCAATGCCATCGATTCCTCCGAAGTGGGTTAACGGTAATCGAGATACACAACCTTTTAAATTTACTATTTATTACGTACATATTTTGTATTCCATTCAATTCTGTATAATAATGTTACACGTCGATTACTGTTCAACGGTAAAGAAAACAAGGTATCTAAAACACAGTTGGTTTAAATTTTTCTTACCGTTTCTAGCGTAGGGTTACGCGGAGGAATTAATTAAATTCACCTCACCATTACCGACTTTCTTTTTTATGCCGATAAAAATTCTTTACCTTAAGCATGGAAAAATGCGAGTGCAGGTAGTAAACGTGGGCTTATATTAGAGAAATATGAAAATAATTTCTAGTATATTGACCCACTTACCTCGACAACCTTGAGGTTTTGCTTGTCCAGAAGGAATTCCATGGATTTATGGGGTCTGGTGGGGTGCGGTGGGGCTGCGAGGCTGCGTGGCGGCGCCTCGGCCCCCAAGTTCATCAAGCTGCGCGTCTTCACATGGGCCCCACTCGTGATAACCGTCACCTCCGTATCGAGGTCTGTCTCGATCAGCCCCATGGGCTCCATGGGCCGGGGGAGCGCGTCCCCGGAATCAATAGTCCGGTATTCCGGACGCACGGGTTGCGCAAACGCCTCGCCGGTGCGTCTTTTAACGCTTGCGCCCACTACCCTCGGCGGCACTTTTGGAAGGGGAGGTTTCGCACTTATACACGCGGACGTCTCGTTGACTACCGCATCTTGCGCCTTTGCCTTTGTCGTCGACACTTGTTGATTGTTGTTATCCTGGGGCGGCGGCGGCTTCGGCTTCTCAGGACCTTTCAGGGGGATGTAAATATAATCTTCTTTAGTGGCAACGCGTTGTTGTGCTGGCATCGCGACGATATCGGATGCCGATTTAGAGTCTTTCTTTTTTAATTTGTTTTTTTCTTCGGCGGATTTGCGTGTAGAGAAGCGAAAACTAGCAAGACGCGAGAAGAAGCCGCCTAACTTTCCCGACTTTTTAGGTTCCCGGCGCGTCGGGACGGCCGCCGGTTCCATTGCCGGTTGGAACTCACGCGGTTTCGCGTGCTTATCCTTCTCTAACAGCTTCGGTTGTGGCGCGTTGTTCTTGCTGCTCCTGCTGCTGTCCGACACGTGACCGCTAGCGGGGGTGGGGGGCATCGACTGGTAAACATCTCCTAGATGAGTATGCTTGTATTTTACACCATCGCCGTCGACGTAAGATACTAAAACGCTACCATCGCCGTCTTTTCGAACAAGTTTACTTCCCCTTCTTCTGAAACTACCTATATCAGGTTGGCTGAGCGTGCGTGGCTTTAGTGGAATATATTCATAATCTAAATCTGTTTTTAATATTGGTGATTCTACAGGAGTCTTTTGAAGTTCCGGTTCGCTGGTGGATATTCTTGTATTTACAGGTGAAGGAATTCTTCTCGGCTTCGGCCGGATTAAGGGCGGCGTGGGCGGTTTCGGTTTAGGGAGATTTAGTTCTGGTTCTGGAGTACTGGATAAGCTATAACTTGATTCTTTTTCGGTGGTAGTCTCACTATTATAGTCGTGCCAATTTACTTCGGCAACAACAGGACAGAAATGTACCCCTTTAGAATTTGCAGAACCACCGAAAGACTTCGCAGAAACTAAGGTTTTCTCTTCGTCTGAAACGCCACTAGTACTCGTGCTGCGATTTACGAGCGAACTTTTCCGCGGTAAGTTTTGCGTGGAAGTACTTGCTTCGATTTCATAGATTTCAATATGATTGTCGTTTCTAATCGCAGATAAATTCGGGGTACTAACGACGTTCCGTGTTTGCGTGGCTATCGGTGTCGAACTGAACATCAGATCCAATTTATTATCACTGTCATTAAAACTTTGAATGCTTGTTTCGGATATCGTATTTAAAATTGGTTTATCAAATTCCACTATTGTACTTTTTCGAATATTTTCTTTATAACAAGAATTGTATTCATCGTCACTTAGATCGACTCTGTTACCCATCGCTTCTAAATAACTACCCTCTCTTCGAAACGACGTCATGTCCGTATCGGAACTAGACACGCTGCACGAATCATACTTTTTGAATGCTGCAAAAGCGGTTTTTGTACCTCCATTTTCAGCCATTTCTTTCATTTCCTGTGTATTATTCAGTGAGTTTGCGTCAATTTCATATTCTTTTCTTTCGGCAAAGTCGGCGATATCGTAGTTTTTAGCCGCAATTGATGAAGTATTAGTGAAAAATTCCAAACTCCAGTTATCTTTATTGGGGCTCTTTAAATCTCCAGCTAAATTAAGATCGGTAGGCACACTAGAAACACAAACACTGTTCTCGAAATAACCTTGGTGTTTACCGTAGATCTGTTGATCATCTAAATGCAACGGGTTTAGAGCGTCCGTGGAGCCCCTCGCGATGCCACTGTTAGGTTGCAATAAGTTGGGTTCACTCGCCGACGCCGCATTATATTTAGACGACCGAACATCGCATTCCGACACCTTTTCTATATTTACTACTGCGTCCGTTCTCTGGATTATCCCGAAATCGCAAACCGCAGCCGACCGCCACTTAGCGGCTCCGTTACGCATAAACCTTTCAATGAGGGGGCTTCGAAACTCCCCCGATACGTCGTATTTATCCAAAACACGAAGATCGTGATAACTAGATCCAAAATTAAACGAAATGTTTTGAAACGTATATTCCACATCACACGCGTCAAACGCAGCATAAGGATTTTTCACTTCATGTAACAACTGATTTTCCGATTGTTTTCTCTCACACTGCATACTCAAATTCGGTATACTACTAGATTTATTTTTTACAAAATTGCACAAATGATCGCTGTATCCGCTATCTTCGCTCAAATTCTCAGAAGACATTTTATCCCTTGTAGCTTTTTGAAAAGCCCCACTGTGCAAATTATCAAAACTTCTTGACATTTTTAAACTATTTGTTGATTTACAATTTGTTTCTAATGTTCTTTCGCTATCTGTAGATTCGCTAGAATCAGAATCGCTTAAACGTTGTGCATTATAAAGGAGCGAATCCCGACTTTGATTGCGTTTGGGGCGAACAATATCCACTTTTAACGTTTTGTAATAGTCGGATTCTGGTTCACCATCTTCGCGTTCCAGGCTATCTGGACTTAAATCGTTTTTTCTATGGCTCTCGAGAGAATCGAAGCTAAAAGTGGAAAGTATACTAGGCGAACTGCTGCTTATATCTTGACATTGTCGTTCTAATGTCTCAAATTGAAGGAGACTGCTGGATCGACTTAAAGAATAATTAGATTCATCGTCGCTGCATCCTAACGTATTAATATTATCCTGTCGACGACGTTTTGCTGGACACGCTATTTCCCTCTCCGATTCACTATCGATTTCATCTACAACCAATTAAAAATAATCACATTTTTGTGCAAATGAAAAAATTAAAAGTTAATAATGGCATTCTTACAACAGCGAGATTATGTTATTGAAACTTCCTTATGAATGAATGGTTGCCTGCAGTCAAAAAAGATAGGCATCCATTCATACATAGCTATTAGTGTTTGCGCTAATCAACCAACCATTCATTGCCGTCCCACTTAAAACCTACGCACACTTTTACATATTACATGATACGCAGGCATACTTAATTAGTTGTTATCGTTAATCTACTGGAATGTAATGGATGAGTTGTTTAGTGGCTCTTTTAAAATTTTATCTTATCACTTAATTTTCCTTTTTTACCTAATGCTAAAGTATCAATACGAATAACAGAACCGGACTCGGAATCTGTTGCCAGCCATCCAACAGGAGACGCACGGGACTCTGATCTGTCGCTTTCCGATTGTAAATCATCAGAAGTTTCTTCTTGAATTGTTTCTAAGTACATGTAATGTTGTCCGACACTGCCTTGTAGGAATAAATCGGCATCTGGAAAGAAAAAGAAAACTTCAGTCTAAAATTGTATTTATTAGGAAATTAAAACGTTAACGGAAATAAAAGCTACAAAGTTATTTTGAAATCTGATATTTTTTAGTTTCCAGATTCATTCAAAAGATGTAAATTGTATTCATTAATGGGTTTCACAATATTAATAAATTGGAATCGTGTGCATATTTTAATACTTGTTTTAACGTTTGTTTTGAATTTTTCGGAAGGTTTCCTAACTGTAACAAGAATTTTAGAAATAAATAATTATTATAAATAATGTACAATTAGAGCTGCAAGTTTTGCTCGAGTAGAACAAATGAGAAAATAAAATGCAATTTTATTCAGAATGTAGCGTGGATGATTTCGTTTGTGGTGGAGTAAGGGTGTTTAAATAAACAAATTAACCTAAAAAGCAATTAGGCTTACGATACATCAATGATCAATGTTGATTTTATAATGAATTTGTTGAAGGAGTATAAACGAAAAGAAGCTGACAGTGGAGTTTTTTTATCTTTCGCATTTTTTTTTAGAGAAAAATAAGTTTATTTGTGGTGTTTCATGTATAGTGAAAGAGCAATCAGTTTGTAAAAGGAGGCAATTAGGTATTTGATCTCCATCCTTCTTTTTCACAAAGGAAATCATCTATTAGAGTAATTTTCTTTTAAAACAAAAAAAAAGAGAATAACAGTTTAAGAAGCACTGATAGGTATTTCAAGAACTTCTTTTCGTGTGCAATAAAATCTATAAAAAACATTACAACAAAGATAAAGGCTCTTCTTAGTAAATCCGTAAATAACTTTCTTTGGGTGTACCTGAAAACAACCGACAATCGTTGACGACAGATACTTGAGACAAAATCAAAGCGATTTAACCCAACTTACCTACTAGGTACATTCTAAAATACACCGTTAATAAGATGCAGCATGTCAAAGTTGAATTTAAAATTTCTTGATTCTAAAATACCCGAGAAACAACGTAGGATAATTTAAATAATTATTTTTGTATGTTTGTATCTGTAAGATACGTAATTATCTGCTCGTCTCATTAATGGTTAGTTTTGACAAAACAACTTTCTTTCTAAATAATCAGAAGGTTAACGGTTAGTTGAAAAAATATAGGTATGCTGAGGGAGGGAAGATCTTATCAATTAGATATTAAAGCAGACTGAAAAGTTTTTGTGCTCGCCACTATGTGGCAATGAAGGTATAAACCACGATAGATTCTTTCTTAGGAAGCTGCAAATGTATCAAAGACATCGACTGTCTTACTGATCAACCAAAGAATGAAATCAACAAATAACTAGTCACAGTTTTTGAAACACACACAACAAACAATATCAAAAAGAATAAAAATTGGGTCATATTCACAGTCGTTTAGTTAGAAAGATTTTATTTTAAAACTAGTTTTATGTAGCGTTTCCATGGTAATACAACAGAAAAAAGAGAATTATCGCCATGGAAACGTCGGGAGAGCCAGAATAAAACCTGTTTATGTTCTACTGCATCATAAGTACTTAGTTTATAATAGTGTTTTCGGTCCAGAAAGCTATGCTTTATTGTGCTAGTCCATAAATAATCTCAGATAATACACGAAAACAAAGCAACCCCTATCATTTTTTATTTCATAAAAAATATAAAAAATGGGAATTTTCCAAGAAAACAAACACAAACTTATACATTTAACTTAATTTTTATATTTTATAACGGAAAATTGGATGGCATTTCTACAAAGTTTATGTTTTCAAGATCTCCCAGTACTATAACAAGAGACTTGGTTTTTGTATCTTCAATTTTTACCAAAAAATGCGTTCCACTATTTTCAGTATACCTTGTTAACAAATACGTTAATTTTTGGTCCACATGCTCCTGCAACCCGAAATATAAGAATAACGTAAAAAAATATAATTTCGTTATTCTTTCTTTAAAGAAGAATCACTAAAACATACCTTGTTTAACAAATACTCGTAATTTTTAACTTTTGCCAGAAAGCTGACATTCTTTTTACTGAAAGCGTCTTTAGGTTTTTGTTTCTTTTAAGAAATAGAATAATACTGAAAAATATACTAATTATCTGTTACTTCTTCAATATGAATTTTGTACTATGCAATTAAACTGAAAAATTTAAAGAGTCCTTTGTTTTTCTTAGAATTTAGTCTGTTTTTACTTACAACTTCAGTATTGTTTGTCACATATATTATACCTAGAACCTCATTGTAAATAATTTAATCATTTTTATAGTAAATTTCCATCAACCACACCTATTTTAGTGATTACATTATAAAATCAAATACAAAACGCTGTACAAAGTGAGAAATTTGTGATACTTTGTTTTTTGTAAATAACATTATATCGTATAATATAGCAACAGTCAAAGTACGATTTGATACTGTATATTTTTATAAATGTTGAAATAGAAAAATTAATTCTTAAATTTCTTTATGGTTACTATTTTTGTTACTCAAAGCAGTAGAACATAAAATAATGTATGTTACTCGTACACAATCATTAGACTTTATTGACTCGCCTTCGATTATGACCTCTCTCGCTTCGTTCGCTCGGCCATAAACCGCGGGCTCGTCCAATAAAGTCCTGCATTATGTACTTTATTTATTTATTTATTACCCAAACAAAATGGGCTTAACCCATTTACATTTCCGGGAAATTCCACATTTGTGCATAATAATTAATATTAAATTATACAAAAAATTGTTATAATAAAAAATAATAATGGTAATAATAATAATAATAATAAGAATAATGATAATAACAACAATAATATGAGAAAAAAGAAAAAAGAAAACCTGTGACATAAATATATCTATTTTTATAAAACCTTAAAGAACTTTTTCGTCGATCTTATTAAAAATAGGCTTTTCGACCCTTATTTTGTGGCCGAAAGTTGACGATTCTATCTGAGCGGAGACAAACTAATTTTTCCTCCCTGTTGTTCAATTTTTATTTCTTTTTGTCATAGATACCATGGATACCAAAGTTATCTTGCAATTACTTGCAAAAGTAAATTTTAAAGCAGAATAACCTTTATTTAGATTTTTATGTTTTTAAGGTCGACGAAACAATTACGTATATGTGAAACTCTGGAAGAAAGTATCTTTTTTGAAACCTGAAACTAAACGTCAGTCAGCTGTAGGGGTGTTCCAAGATGAACCAAAACCAACAAAACCTGTTCGTTCTCGAAGTGTTTCAAAAAAATGATCGCTGCCTTCTTCGGCTTTACTGGTCATGTTGCTACTGTTGCTTTAGAGGATCGAATGACTGTAAATGCGGAATGGTATGCTTCAATTTGTTTGCCACAAGTCATCGCTGAACTTAGATAAAATAACATGAAAACCAGAATCATTCTACATCAGGACGTCGCAAGCCCTCACAAAGCAGCTCTGACAGTCCAAAATTTAAAGCAGCAAAACGCCCAATTAATGTCTCATTGTCCATATAGCTCTGATTTATCACCAAAATGCATGGTCAGCGTTTCTCTATGCCTGAAAAGG
Organism: Ignelater luminosus; assembly: GCA_011009095.1. Classification (NCBI taxonomy): domain Eukaryota; kingdom Metazoa; phylum Arthropoda; class Insecta; order Coleoptera; family Elateridae; genus Ignelater; species Ignelater luminosus. The sequence continues at coordinate 202,895 of VTPC01003218.1, forward strand.
CTGTTGAAGCATATAAAGAGCATGTTTTAGCACTACCTCGTTTTTAGTGGAAAAACTGCTTTACCAATTGGTTTGCGGGTATGCAAAAATGTATAAATCTTAAGGGAGGATACTTTGAAAAACAATAAAACCATTTATTCCAATTTTTCAACTGTTTTTCTTGTATTTTCTAAATATGTTGGCAGCTACCCTTAATACTGATATTTTATTATAAATAAATGGAGGGCTTTATTCATATAATATTCCTATATCCTCTACAATTATGTATTTGGCAAACTAATAGCGGCGACCTTCAATCATGTCTATATCTATAACCTTAAAAATAGAGGTGCCCTAAAAAACCGTTTTTGTCAGCGCCCTCTTGTATCTTTCTTAGGAAGTATTTAGAAAAAAAATAAATTGACACATTTGTCTTAAATTGACGTCTAGAACTTATGTTAACACCCTATACGGGGTGTTACAAATTCGGGTAGTTGTATGGGGATCTCAAAAACCGTAAGAGAAACGAATTTGTTTAGATTATTGCAAAGTTGTGCATTTATGTGTCTGGCAACCTGCCGTTTAAAAAGTTTAAAAATTTTGAATATTTCCGGAGATATCCGAAAAAAAACCGAAATAATAATTTTTCGTTTTTAATTTCTTACGTCTTTGTTTTCAAATTTATTTAAAAACTAATAACACATTATTACAACACTTTCTTATGTTCTTTAAAACTGGGTAATTATTTTTTAGATACGACGTTTCGTATTTCAGATATCATCATCAGGTCAATCTTTTTCAATGCGGACCTGGATTTCTTTTTACGTTTTTGTCGCAAACTGGTTTTCAAATGTATAATCCCATAATATTCTCAAAAAGATTGCGTTTTGTAGTAAAGAAAATGATTATTTCGGTTTTTCTCGGATATCTCCGGAAATATTCAAAATTTTAGACTGTTTAATCGGCATGTTCTTAGGCACATAAATGCACAACTTTGCAATAATTTAAACAAATTCGTATCTCTTACGGTTTTTGAGATCCCCATACAACTACTCGATTTTGTAACACCCATATAGGATGTTTTAGCTTGCGTCTTGATAACTTTGGAAGGTGATAGAACATCGAGAATAAGCGCACTTTGTCATATAAACTTTATCTAAAAAAGCTTAGTTTTCAAGATACAGGGTGTCAAAGTTACATAAAAAAATTCTTATTTCTTTATTTCCACAACTACGTAAGCTATCGACATGAAATTTTGCACAGGCTTGTTACTACAAAAGACCTATCTTTCTATATTTTACAATATATTTAATGAGGGACAGTCACACTTTTGCCAAAAAAACAATATATTACACCACTGGAAAACCAATTACTTTTGACTTTTTGAGTTCTACATTTAATTTAGTAGAAGTTACTATTGCGTTTTTCTTGAAAAATGAAATAATTTATAGCTAATTCTTTTTTCTGTTAAAATAAAGGGTTATTATTATTATTATTATTATCACTATAAATAATAAAACTGTCCCTTTAAAAAACTTCAACGTATATTCATGGTAAGAAAGGAGTAATTGCAAGACAGTTGATCTGAAAGACAAAATAAATGTTTGTCTTTATGTATCGTGCAGTTAATTTTTAAAATTTACGGTAACTTAATATTATGTTTCTGGAATAAATCTGCACCCTCCCTTACATAACTTCCGTCAGTGATAATATTGTAAGCTACGAAAACGTGCATAGTAACCACAAGCATAAAAAAGTTGCTTCCTAATATCTCACGTTCTTAGATAATTATTATAAAACCGCCAGATCTCAACGTAAAACAACGAGTTTGTCATTTTTGTTATAATTGGAAGAGGATCACTAACCTATAGTTACTTTCTGAGGCTTGGAAAATACAATTCAATCGAAACAGGCATGCTGGTTAAAGATACGAAGATAAAAAGTGAAAGACTATAGATCATTGAAGGACCTAGACTCTTTGGACAGAATCTGATTCACATACGCACGCAATGTGACGAGGGGACAAAACAGCGAAATATGAAGACCTTAGAACCTTTTTAAAAAAGGATATCTAAAATCATCACTGTGACGCAGTGCCTAGAGCTTGTAATTTCAGGATCTTTTGAAGACTTAAGGCAATACTCCTTATTAAGTATTGGGAAATTATTCAAAATGGAGGCAGTACTGATGAGAAGACCAACGGTTGTTGGGGACAAATGAAAGAATGCAGTTCTTTCTAACGTGTCGTTTCCAAAAGCAGCAGCAATTATAGCTTTTCTATTGAATAGATGAAAATCTGGAAGCAGATCTGACGAATGCTTGGGAGGTAGGTGAGTGTAAAAAACAAAGCATTTTTGCTTAATACTTAATACTTCAACTAGGTGTTTTATGTACGTTCCATTTACTGTTGATGTTGCTCTCGCTTGTTTTTTTAACTTAAGCAAGAATTTGCATAATCACATATTGGGATGCTGGCAGAAAATCATACATAATAAGTAATAATACTTTCTGAACATTTCGAATTTATCAAAAGTTCATTAATTTAATCAATCAATTAAAGTAAATAAGAAGTTTATTGACGGTGTCTAGTATGTAGTATAATTCAAATTAGTTGACTGCTATAAACCACAAACTATACTCCTCAGCCCAACGTGATATTTAGTCTTGATTTAATTTTATTGATTTCTGTGGTAGAAAAGGTAGTAGAGATTATTTAAGTAGCAATAAAGTTTGTCTCGCTTTATAATCTTAATTCTATCAGACTGAAAGCGCCTAGAATCATAAGTATCATTATTCTTACAGCAAATTTGTTTTCAGTAAAATTCCATTCCTTCAAGGGCCTATCAATAAGCTTTGATTTGCATTAGGGTTCACAAAACTGACTTTTATAGATATGACAATCAGGCACATCTCTAGAACCATACACAAATAGTACTATGCAATATGTAAATAGAGAAACAAAGTTCTATCTTCTTCTAATGACGTGAACTTTTTTTGAGAGAGAACTTCTTTTTAGAAAGCGTGTTAAAAACTTTACTTTTGTCCAAATTCCACTTAAATTTATTTATCTTAATATACGATTCGATAGATATCTTAGTAATGTGATGCTTCTCGAGATCCGCGTGTTAAGAACATATTCTACAGGGTGTATACTTAAGATGCACTCAAACTTTACAGACGTATTCTTTGATCCAAAATAAGAAAAATAATTCTTATAAACGTATGTCCGCAACCTCTTCGATTACGAGATACAAGCAATTTAACATTAAAATACAATTTCATTGTAATGATTTATTGATAATTTACTTGTAGACGCGTTGGAGCGTGCATCGCATTTTGAACAGTTGTTGATTTGATGTTTATTGTTAATTATTGATTGGTTTCAATACTTACAAAGAAAAAATAAAATCGTATTTTTAAATGTTAAATTGCTTATATCTCGTAATTGAAGAGGTTGCGGACATATGTTTATAGGAATTATTTTTCTTATTTTGGATCAAAGAATACGTCTGTAAAGTTTGAGTACATCTTAAGTATACACCCTCTATAAAATGTCGAATAGAATCTACGACTTTCCTTGAGAACGACCATAAAAAGAATATCCCACTTATTCCTATGAGTGTCACTTTCTTTCTTAAGAATTTACTTTGCACCTATTTCAAAACAGGCATTTCGAGTAAATGAATCACTATAATAAAGTATAGTCAATGGCGTGTCGAAGGATACAGTTAAGAGTTTCATCTTCCCTAGATAACTAGGGATTAGAGAACGATGTATTGGTTTTTTTAGTTCGTTTTCCTTAGCTTGCCTCTGTCGACACCTAGAAACATAATCTTAAAGAATTTTGTCCCATTTTATATCTCAAATTAAATTGACCAATAACTGGTATAGCTTGGCGTGGAACAGTTTTCTTTACTGAAGTTACTGGACTTGGTGCTTTAAAACTTCTTAGTAAATTCAAACAATATCATATGCTCGGTGAAGCTATAGCATTCCCAAAGTTCTTCAGCTTATTTTAATCCTAAGCTTTGGCTAAAACCTTTCATACTCTAGGATGAATCGTTTGAAGAGAATGACATCAGTAAAATTTGAATATTCTGGGACATTCGAAACTTGCTATTTACTTTAAAAAAAAGCACTTAAAGACCTTAAAAATCTACAACGTATTATATTTATAGATTATGGTTACATTACGCGTACAGAGATATTTTGGAAAAGGTAACACAAGTGAGAAAGCAATAATGTGAAAAAATTACTTCAAAGTGAATGAGGTAAACGATTTTAAACGTTTTAGTCATTTATAAAAAGCAATTTTCCATTCATGACAAAAAACTGAAACACTTTTTGTGAGCTAATTTATTTGACAAAAAGTTGATTTAAGAAGCGTTTAATCATATATGACGTACGTATGATTTTTTGCACTTCTCAACCCGATCACGCTATGTTTTAATTCAAACAAAATTTACCTAGCCTTTCTTCATCCAAGTCTAGTAAAAAATAGCGTGATCAATACAAAAATAGAAAGTACCTTTGAATTAATTAAATAATAAGTGTTTTAGAAGGTGTAAATGAGTGTTTTGGTAGTTATTGCGTTTTGTAAGTTCATCTTGCTCTTTTTAATTATATGAAATGTAAAAATTATTTAGAATGGAAATTTTACATTTTGCATTTCGTTGTAAATGAAACTTCAAAGCTTTTAAAAACCTGATCAGAACTGTTTCTTGTGTTTCTTGGTCCTTTACAACTGTATTTATATAGTTATCAAGAAAAATACTTAAAAAGTAGCACTGTTTATGGAATTTAAAAGTGACATGGGCATGGCAAACACGTTAAAATGCGATTATTCTTTCTAAATTCCATGGGTAGTGCTATTCTTTATGTTTAGTTCAGAATTAATATACTCTTACTGTAACAGAGGTAAATGAGACTCCAAAAAATCCGTAAACAGATTTGAATACTTCCATTAAAGATCTACATCTTCTTTCCAGTTTTTAATAATCAGTTAAATAAAATAAAAACTCGTAATTTAAATTTAAATTAATTGCATCACATACGAGGGATTTTAATCAAAAAAAGAATCCTGGTATAGTAACTATTACATTTTGTATTTGTCTGGTTTTATACAAATTCTTTAAAAACGCATTTTGCTTACTAATAGTACTACTAATACTTGCTATAGTAAAGTGCAGGAAATCGCGAATTAATTATGGACATTTTTTGCTACCTTTCAGTAGATAAATATCTTAGATTCCAAATATTTTAGGGCAATAAATACTTCACGCGTTCCTAATAAGTCCTTGTTTTTAAATGATTTGATTGTTTCCCCAATAAATATAATTTATATTTCCTGCCATATTCCACATTGTTTAATTCATAAAAAATAGCAATACATTAAAAAAATTACAATACAAAAAAACTTAAAACCTGTCCTTTTATAAAATTAACGTATTACTCACGCTCTCGACCTTTCAATGTTGCTTTTACACCTTTGTTATTCTATTGCGAATTTTTCATTATAATATTAGATACAATACGTGTGTAAATGCGGAAATGACGGAAATTGATGATTATGTAAGAAGTAGACGCGTGTTAGACGTAAAGGTTTAAAAATATTTACTTGAGGTAGGAAATTGCATATATGGTGAGCAAAAAAATATGCGGATAGCAACAGCTAAAATTTTAATAAAGATAATAATGCAATAAAAAGCAAAAGCAAAATTATAACGGAATGTTGTTGGGATAAGACTTTTTTTACGTGAAGGCCGCTTTGTAATGCGATACTTTTACGCTAATCGAATAAAATAGCTTGCATTCTTTTATTATAGCATAGCTGTTTAGAGCAAAATGTCATTGCTGAACGGGATTCAACTTTCGAATTTTTTATTGAAAAAGAATTTAACTTATCAAGAGTTACAAATAAACATGTCAAACATTAATCTTATGAAATTTATTGTTGTTATATAACGTCTCAACAGTTTTTAAACAAACAAAAATTAAAGGACCTGTCAGGATATCTACAGACGGAAACCGATTTTCAAAATGCAAAAAAAAAGGAGACAATAATTTGTTTGTTACTAGCGGAACTGCTCGCCAAATATTTAACAGGAAGGATATTAATGAGAGGAAAATGAAATCATTGTAATATCTCTAGATAAATAACGCATACGCACACAATGGTTTTTTACTCTATCGGCACATCAATTAATAAATGAAGCCCCTTCGCTAATTTCTATATCATAACAACCCGAGAAATTTGCTTAGGAGAGATACATACTACTGCACTATCTAAGAAGTGATGTCGAAAAATCTAGGGATAATTTGTTAATCTGTTGTTCCTTTCTCTAGTTGGAGAAATAATAACCAACATCCTCTGACCTCCCAAAGATAGAATCTTATTATCTTCTAACAGATTGTGTTACCACTACACAGTACTCTGATGTAGTTTGTTGAGAAGATTGAAATCAGCAGCAGTAATTGTGGTGGTAACGGTTTTCATGTATTTTACCAGATATGCTGGAATTGTTGTTGCTCCACACTCCATCTCACTTGTTCACTCGTATAATTTTCAAAAGCTGAAAATATTTTCTCATTTATCTCACAGTTTGGTTTTAGTAACAACCAACGAAGAAAATCAGAGAAATGTATTGGATTCATGTATAAGCTACAAGATCAAGAATACGGACAAACTTTTGGTTGAGCGGAAATTGGAACTTATACTTCTTGAATTCGGGTCACTATAAAAAAGGTAATGCCAACGGCATTGATTACCGTCAAGATAAGCTTAGAATAGGTAGATGTCTTTGTGGTCCTAGTTAGATGAGTGACAACCCGTCAAGCTTCCTATATGTATCGTTTGATATTGAAATTTTTAAACGCAGAACGATATTATTACTTACTACTTGAAACTTTATCTTAAATATAATTTGAACAAAGATTTGCATGCTGCCAATCCATTTAAGTACTTATTTGCTTGTTCGACTATCGATTAAATCTCAATTTGGTTGGTTTTTGACAGTTTTAGCTATTAATATGAGATTAAAATGCCATATACATCTTATTATCTAGTTATGGTGTAAGAAATTTCTGTCAGTTATCAATGACTTTTTACCTGGGGAAGGTAAACTTCAAACTAGGAACCAATTTTGGTCTCGGTTCTCGTTAAGCCTTTTTACAGTTTATGATTTAAATGGAACTGCGAGATGATTTAACAATTCCTTTTTTCTACATTTTTCACATTTTTATGCTACAAAGCTTCTTGTTGCTCTCATTTAACTTAACTAGTCACATTCACGTGGTTCTTTTTGGAAATGTATTAATTGAGAAACACTGATATTTACAAGGCAGGGACGCATTCGCTCGGCATTAACGTTTTTGTTACCTGGACACGAGGCATGAAGTGCATGAAGTGCATGCAGGCATATTAGCAAATTTGATGAGAAGCCGAGTCTCGTGTGATTTCGTTTGCAAGAGGCCGAAGATTCATAACTTCTATGTACTCGTCGTCGCCCCAGTGCAGCTTGTTATGGGTAGCTCTAGTTGAACTATAGATATTTCTAATAAATCAATGGCAAATAAAAATTTTTAAACATGAAGCGAGTTGTTAAGCAATATTGTGGAACTCGAACTGTTAACTTTAAAGTCAATTCTGTAACAAAAGCGATAAGGTAAATATAAATAGTTCAGAAATAAAAGAAGCAGTAAAATCAAATATCCAAAATACCAATGATGAAATCGTGGATCTTTCTCATATGAAGGCTTAGTTTGTCTTTATTGTTGTGTTGTTCAAACTAGCATAACTGTACAAGTTGTCAAAGTTATTGCCAATTGATTCTATATAAAGGAATCTAACTAGTACAAAAAATCATCTGCTAAATCTATGTTGTAATTATATTGATACATAATTACAGACTGACTTTGCTTCACATATTTCGTCCACCTATCCAAAAACTCCTGAAGCATTTTTTCAACTCATTTTTGAAACTTGCTTAATTGTTGTGAAATTTTCTATTCTACCAAAAGTAGTATTTTTTTCGTAGACTCGCTCACATCTAGTTTTTTTCAGTATTTCTAATTTTGCACTGGATGTTATAATTCATCGCTTTTCGAATAACATTCAGTTTTCTAACAAATGCATGTATTATTCTTCGTTTTTTCTTTATTTCTTAACAAGTGCATTTCTTTGTCATTATTTTCTTTTCGCATTTGCTACCAAGACATTCGGTTTGGAAAAAGTTGAGTTTTAACTAAACCTTTATTACTGATAATCTTAAATCTAAGAATTTGGAATTTCTAGAATTCAATTTGAGCAAAACCTTTGTTAAAATATACTTTTTAGTTAATGCAAAAAGCGCGTTCTGTCTACTATAATGTATATTATATTCGCAGACCCTACAAGAATCTTTCTAACATCAAAGACTGCTGATCCATCGTTTCATGACACCTCAAGCTCGTATATACTGTTGTATATACTGTAATTGCTTGTATTTCATACTAACAACTATCATTTTAAAAGTATTATTTTTTACTATTCGTCTTTGGACAATTACGCATGGTCCTCGCCACGCCTAAGTCTGTCGATTAGTGTGAATGATTTTAGTAGACTTTAGGGCAGCACACTATTTATTTCATTAAATAAATAATTTCACAACCGATAATTGAAATTGATGCTTCAGAAAAATTGTTTCACACCTTAAAGGAATACGATCTCAGTAAAGGTAGGTAATATTAATTTAATGCAAATTTTGTAACGTTTACTTTTTGCTTCCGTTACATGCGATATATTAATCTGTGCTTTCGGTGTGTACTGGTATTGTTTTGATAGTTTTGTCTGTTGGAAACATTTTTTTTGATAATAATGAGTTCACACTGAGAGGCTGATTAACTGTTGTTTTTTTTACCATTTTTCTAAACAATTAGGGTTGACGAACTTTTCGAATTTAATTATAGTAACACAGGGTACATTCCTTTCAGTCGTTAACTATATTTTTCCCAGTATGTTGAACTTTGACAGCTTTGACTTGTTAAGTTACTTCATTATAAATCTTGTTAGCAAATTGATAAGGGTTGGATCCCGTGATTTTACATTAGATTTTACCTTAATTATTTATTACTTCGCAACTTTTCCCACGGTTCATTTTTGAGATTCGGATAGGTGGTCAGGTATTATTGGGTTATGTAAATTTTCGATGAAATTTAAAAAAATTCTGTCTGTCTGTCTGTTGGTCTGTTGCCATGTTCCCGTAACTTTATAGGACATGATATATATATGAGATCAACATACAATTTTCTCTTAATTACAGATACATAATCGGTATTTCGATATCTCAAATACTTTTCGAAATAATCGAGATCAGAAATGGCAATTTTTTGACAGAGTGATATTATATATCGACTTAGTTTTTAACGCTGAATACGACTACCAAATTTAAATTTTTATACCTCAAGTAGTTTTCGAAATATTTGATTTTTATACCTCCAGTAGTTCTCGAGATATTCGATTTTTTTAAATTTCGTCATGACCATGCTTGCGTTTTCACTGGTTTTACTTGTTCATTTCTCTAAGGGTAGCCCATGTGTGGTTGATTTCTTGTTTTTGGTTTAGCCAACATGAATTAAAGTTGGGATTTCTTACCTGTTCATTTGTTAAGCTGCTTTAATTGTAATTTACAATTAATTATGTTTGTGTGAGAGTTGGAATTTTATCGGTTGTTACTTATTTCCTTGCTACTTGATTATGAGGTGGGTTTTCAGCAATTATATCCTCAAATCGTCACTGATTTAGTTAAATTTCTTTTTACTCTCGAGAACCAGGATTTACATTGGTGGGAGCTCTTCCCTGAGGTTTGGTGTGACGTTCTGCTCTTAAGCGAGAGGTAGTGGGGTGAAATTCATCTCCGATGAAGTGTATTGTGTCTCGGCCACATATTTCTTTTTGATTTTGTGTTAATCCTTAACTCAGCGAGGGTAAATGGACTTTATTCTTGTTTTTTTCTAGGTCTCATGGTAGACTCTTTTATTTCATTAGCTTGTTCCTCGCATCTGGAGGTTGAGGGTAGCTGGCTGAAGGTTTTTATGGCACATCGCCATTTTAGTTGCTGGGGAAAGTGACTAAAAGTCATAATTTTGTTCGACGTAAGTTTGTTTTGTTCAACCGAATCTGTGCTTGGTTCTAAAGGTCAGTGCTGGCGTATTGGCTGTATACGTCGGAACACCTGTTTACCGTCCCAACATGGTCGTCGTTAAAAATTTAATTTTTAACAATTTTATTTAAAACATTTAAATTTATTCTACTGTTTATAATTACAGTTGGATTAATCTTTACTTCACTTAAATGCATTTTGACGAAGTCATCTTTTGCTTGACTGATTGTTTGAATTTTTTATTGATAATTTTTTGTCTTGAAATAAAGAAAAAACTAGAAAAAGCATTGTATGTCATACGAATGGTTTAAATGATAAGATTAATGTATTTGAAGTAAATTTATTGAAAGTTTAGATTAACCTTTTCTAATTCTTAATATTATTATAAAACTTTGTTAACTCATATATATTTTTGTTATAAGTAATTATCTTGTTATATTCTGTTTTGTTGATTTCATTAATTATTATTAATTTGTTTTTTTCTGAAACTGTTAGAAATTTCTTGTTGGTTTTCCTTTGGAACAAATGGCGTCCGTATTAATTTTTTCAATATAGGTATTAAATATCTTTTTTTATTTTATTGTACGTATAATCTCCTTATCCTCACTCAAGGCCACCCACTGGGTTTAGCTGGCCTAAGACCTCTAGCATTTTAGTTAAACTAGAGTAAATACAGTGCTTTCGTAAAGTAATGCATAAATTCTTTAAAAATCCAGCAACGAACTTTTAGGAAAAACGCTCGGACTGGTCAATTTTTAAACAGAAAATATTTATACAGGGTGAGTCGTATAGGAGGTATGACGTCATCAATGTTTTTTTAATGGCAACCCCTATATTTATTATGGAATTTAAAATAGCACATTTTTTTACATATGGTAAGGTGATTATGGGTATAGGTCACAACAGGAAATTTTGAAGAAAATACCTCAAAATTTCACAATATTAAATTTACTGGTAATACAAAATTCAAAAGAAAAGTAAATTAAATGTTCAAATTGTGCACCGTTGGCAATCTGACAGTAGCCAAGACGTCAAATAAATTCTCTTTGGATATTGTCAACAACTTCTTGAGATATACGACGTATTTCTTGACGAATTCTTGCTTTTAAATCTTCTAAATTCACTGGCCGAAATTGTATAGATGGCGTTGCTCAAGTTTCGGATATGACGTCATCGATGATTTTTTAAACGGCAACAGTATGTTTTTTTGGTGGAATCTTGTAGATAAGCTCTTCCTGATTGCGGCAATATAACATACTTATAACTTTCTGCTACAAATAAAGATTAGGAAAATTAATAAAGTCTTTATTATGATTGAAATTCTAGGTTACGTACAAGAAAAATGTATACAATTTCTATATGAAAATGTGCGCAAGAAAAAAAGAAAATCGCCGTGCTCGAGGATATTGCTTGATAATGCACACTTTTCTCGCGGACTGTATATGTAACTCAAGGGTACGTTACAATTTATTTAAAAATCTCTGTAAGCCAATTATTGCGATTATGTTCATTATTGCAAAGAATCTAGACTTTTTAAATTAAGATGTGATTCATGGTTTCACTGTACTACTCTTCATGTAATTTTTAAATGTCTATAGGAACATCATATAAGCAAGCTGTCAAGTCTATAGTCCTAAGAAGCTATCCTTTCTGTCAGCAATTGCATCAGGTTCTTTAAATGTCTTGCAAATTCTCATTATCTATTTCACTTGTACTTTTATTTCCACAAAAAAAAACGATAACCATTGTTTTTGATGGAACTGAAAGTTCATGCATCATATAGTTTGCGGTCCGTCGCAAGGTTTAAACGTTTTGGTGCATACTATCTGTACCTAAATATTTCCATCTGATACTTTGGTATGTAATAGAAAGTCTAATATGAGCCATTCAAGTTTCTTTTTAAGAGGCTTTCAACGTTGGCGTTGAAGGCATTGATTAAAGGCAGTGTCGTGAAAGATAACGGAGTCTGAAAGCAACATTTAGCTTCTAGAAAGATTCAGAAAAAGAGGAATGCAAAGCGTCTGAAGTTGTTCCATTCTACTTGTATTATGAATATCTTGAAAGTTAGCGTTGACACTTCAATTTTGTAAAGGTTTACATGAATTGTACTTTTAAATTAATTTTTGCATCTTTTTGGATCAATTGTTTTGATCAAAAATACTATCGAAAGATTTCAGTCAAGTTAGGCGGAACTAATCGATCGTACTTAGATGAAATCTTTTAGCACGGTATATACCGAGAATCGGCTAGAGATAACTGGATTATATTCTTCTTTTTTATCTAGATTACTGAAAATTCTATGTTGTGCTGCATTTGTTTATGGTGCAAAAATTAGGGATGTACTTATTTAGCTAGCATTCGATAATACTTTACAAACGAAACCAGTTCGTTTCAATTTAAATTGAAACTGAAAAAGAGTTGATAAATTTCACGTCCGTTTGATTTTGCGCATCAAAAGGTAACGTATACGGTAACATATACTTACTGCATCAAACTCATAGAAACTTGCAATTTTTAAATGAAGTTTTGAAGACTGCAAATCACGGTAGTTTTATAGTTAAATAAAAAATTAAAACATCTAGGAATTCAAAGCATAACCACAACGAATTCCGTTTTGTTATTTTTATCAGACTTTGGCAGCCATTTTGACCATATTCCCGAAGAGTTATTGTCTTTAGTTTTCGATGTAGAATCAAAATCTGAAGTCAAAGTTTCAGAATTTGACAAAAATGCGGACATACAGACATACAGACAGAGAGACTTCGCAAATTTAGTAACGACTCCTTCGGAGTTCGTTGAACAGCGTTATATGTTTTGAAGAAAAGAATTGTTCATTCGTTAATAAACAAGCACGAATTCAAACGATAAAAGTTATTGAAAAGTTGCAGATTTAGCTTATTAAGTATAATGTTATTGTAATATTTTTAATTGAGGTAATTATTAAAGGTGTTCCGCATAATCTACTTGAAAAATTACATCTTATTAAATGTTATAAAGATTTTTTATTCAATTAGAAAACCTACACTACTACTACTTTCATTAGTACCGTAAACACTGAGAAAAGTTGGAAAAACGTGTTATGTAGATACTCATTGCAAATCTAATAACATTACGAACGAACTTTCTTAGAATTCATAAAACTGGTAATTAACACAATAGCTATAAAACACGGCATCAAAATTTGCTTGATATAATTACTAACTCCTTGTATACACGACTTCACCTCCGACTGTGAGCAATAAACTACCTGTTGAAATGTTTCCAAATTTCCAATTTACTTCGCATGCTTTGACCTTAAACGAAAATAAACGTTTTTTCTTTTTCTACATGCTCCCTATATTTACTATATAATATTTAACTCGACTAACCCCAATAACCACGCTTATCTTCACATTTAATTTACCGTTAGAAAAACTGCTGTTTCGGAAAATAAGAGAAACGAGTAGAAACTTTACAATGAATTTAATGTGTTCGAAGGTCACGGTTTATCCTTTAAAAAAGAATAGAAATCTAACTAAATAAAAAATGCATATGCATATTTTGAATAATTTATTAAAAGTATCCTTGATTATCCAAAAACGATTGATTTCTTGTTTACTAGTTATTGTTATAAAATTGTTGCTGTTGACAGATAAGGAAGAAACTGACACCTTCTTAATAACAATTTTATGGAAAATAATTAATTAAGATATTTTTAGAATCTATGGTTCTCTCCTTTTTTATAAAAAAGAATAAAAAGCTATAGAATATTCGAACACTTTCAAATCGTAAACTTAGCAAGAAATGAAATACATCGCCATAAATTGCATTTAAGAGACATTTCTGGTTTCGCAAAAGACCTAATTCTGATTCTGAAACGTCGCGTTCACTTCTGAATAGATTTAATCCTGAGTTTATAAATTAGTCGCAAGGTAGGTTAACATCTTTTAATTTATTCAGTATGCGTCAGCTTGATGTGTTAGATTTTACAGTTCTCAAATAGACGTTGCGCTGCTACCTTTAAATATGTATATCTTAATATGAACTCAACGGACTAATTATTCTAAATACGGTTTTCATTAACGACGACGGTAACTACTTGTCACTGTTTATTATGGGGAGACAACATAAAAAAATTGTGCTTATGCTAGGTGCAGGCTCTACTGTCATGAATCAATTCTTCACATCTTGTAGTACTAAATGGTCTAAAAAAAACTTCTGATAGAGATAACCCCCATTTCGGTTAAAAACGCGATTGCCGAAACGTTTTTGTTATAGCGACAAATGGTTTTGTATTCGTAACAAAACACTTTGTCTTAATATTAATTTTGGTTGTCTTAACGAGATTTCTGTTGTAATAACGGAAATTCCTTCTGTTGTTGTTGCAGTTCTTTCTCGATATACTCAGCGTCACGCCATAATATGCAAGCAAGAAAACTGCGTTGTTAGTCCAACAAAATATTTTAATGGATTAACCTACACAGTTTTTATGATGCATTTATTTATTTGCTTTAATATGTAAATTTCTGGTAACAGTTAACAGAATTTAACTACCACTTTTATTAGAAAACACTTTGCTATAAGTATACAGGGTCGCTAAAAAGTATGGAAACACGCTACCCCCGCAGAAACGGTAAGAGATAGACAAATGAAATTTGGAGAGCTTAAAGTAGGTATTTTTTGCCATGTTTTATGAAGGTAATTAAAAACAAATCTTCAAGTGATGTTTCGCACGGCCACCATATTGCATTCTTTAAATGGAACACCTAGTATATGACTCCATATTTGGATAGAGATTTGCAAGACAAATTCAATGATGTAAGGGTTGCTATACTTATCTTGAAGGGTTTTGGAGATAATCGCTATTCTTTTGTCAGGGGTTTCCCTATTAAAAGTATAGAAACACGCTGCTCCTGCGAAAACGGTAAGGGATAGACAACTGAAATTTGGAGATCTTAAAGTAGGCATTGTTTGCCATGTTTTGCGAAGAGAGTTAAGATCAAATTTTCACTTGTTTTTTCGTACGGCTACCATCTTGAATCTCTTTAAATGGATCATTCTGTATATGACCACAAATCTCGATAGGGATTTTAAAGGCAAATTCAATAATATAAGGGTTGTTATACTTATCTTGAAAGGTTTTGGAGATAATCGCTATTCTTTTGTCAAGGATTTCACAATTAATTTTCATCAAAATCGAGTTATCCGTGAAACAGCAAAGGCAATGGAACTAAGAAAATGATGTGCAATTGTTTTATAAGTAATTACAGTAAAAGACAACCGTACAAATTTTGGTGGAATAAGACCAAATAGTGACGAATTGATAATAACAAAAACACAATATAATTTTATAATAGGTGTTCAAAATGCGCTGCGTTAACTTCTTGGCAATGAAACAATCTCTTTTGAAATGTTCGTAAGGAATTTTGCAAATAATCGGGACGAACTACTTGCATTACGAATCCGTCCTTGAAGTTAAGAAACCTTGACAAAAGAATAGCGATTACCTCCAAAACCTTTCAAGATAAGTATAGCAACCCTTATATTATTGAATTCGCCTTTAAAATCCCTATCGAGATATGGAGTCACATACAGGATGTTCCATTTAAAATAATCTAATATGGCGACTGTACGAAAACACAATTGAAGATTTGTTTTTAATTACCTTCGCAAAACATGGCAAAAGATACCTACTTTAAGCTCTCCAAATTTCATTTGTCTATCTCTTACCGTTTCTGCGGGGGTAGCGTGTTTCCATACTTTTTAGCGACATAAAAAAGATTAAATATGATAAGGTCGTTATCTGTAAACAATAGACCCTGTATGTATTTACTTTAACTCGAAAATCCATGCCTTAAGTAATTAGTCTATAATAACGACAGATCATAATTTTCTCAATCCCCTTCCATTTGATAGTTCTAAATCTATCACCGAAACTGTTATTTCTTCACAGTAGTTGATTACTTTGGAATAATAGATAATTTACCCACCAAAAGTAGTTAACTACAACTACCAATTACTGAAAAAATAATTTAACAAGTAGTTCAACTACTTAACTACTCTCCAGCTCTGCAAGCCAGCCATTTTCCCGAGACTTTTGATGTGGGGACTCAAAAACGTCTTCCCTTGGTGCTATTAAGGCATGTTTAAATCTCAGCCACTTTTCTCTGACGGTCATTTATTCTGCAATTTTCAAGTCACAGATTTTGGACAGGTAACTATTGTTCTTTCAGTTGTATCTCAAAAATAGTTCATTTCCAGAGACATCCATGGCAGAACTTTTTATGATGTTAATGAGTACATGTATACTTATATAAGAAACGGCACTGATTATCAAATTGTTCCAAATGTAGATTCAGCTGTTCATCAAATGATATCTGATTCCTGAAAATTCAAATGTAAACATTCCGAAGAAGTTCAAACTCCAAATCAATCAAATCAACAAAATAAAGAAAAATTGAGCTCTTAAGAAATAAACTCGCACACAGCGGTAACGTACATGCCTTGTTAGTTACAATATACAGTGTGTAAAAAAAGTGAGGCAAAATTCATTTATGGCGTTATTTATAATTTTTCGGAAGAATGCTTGAACACGTCAATTTTATTTATTTATCAGCAATATTTTAAGCGAAGAATTTTTGTTCCAAATTTTAAGATGGTGTGAGGACGCCATTGTGTAAAAAAACTAAATACAAAGCGTACTTGTGTAATAGCTCATTTTGAAACTTTCACTGATATACGTTTAATGTCCAAGTTTCGGGAAATCTCAACTCCCCAAAACAAAATGGCGACCTGTCAAAGTTATAGTTTTTGTTATTGTTCACGGCCGTAGCAGGCTTTGTTATTAAATAAATCACATGCTTTTTGTTGCGTTCGAGTTTTATCACTACAACAAAGCATTATGAGTATTTCGATTATTTCAGTTAACTTGATCTTGAAAAACGTCGATTAATTCGAAAGTTTGCAGTTATAATGACAAGTGAATGTAGTCATGCATCTTAGATTATTCTCTAATAGTAATAACATGGCCTGCTATGGCCGTGAACAATAGCAAAAACTATAACTTTGACAAGTTGCCATTTTGTTTTGGGGAGTTGAAATTTCCTGAAACTTGGATATTAAACGTACAACAGTGACAGCTTCAAAATGAGCTATTACACAAGTACCCTTTGTATTTAAATTTTTTTTACAAAATGTCGTCCTCGCGCCATCTTAAAAATTGAAACAAAAATTCTTTGCTTAAAATATTGCTAATAAATAAATGAAATCGACGTGTTCAAGCATTCTTCCGAAAAATTAGAAATAAGGGCCATTAATGAATTTGTGCCTTACTTTTTCTACACACTGTATATATTATGAATCTAATTGTCAGTAATTATTATTGAGTTTATGTAGATCAGTATGATGTGAAACTTTATAAATGGTGAGAATAAGTAATTTGGCGTCTCAAAATCTTTGTTCACTTTCATTGGAGATGCATGTTTCTTTTTTTGCATTGAAAATGTTTCATTTAAATACCTTTTTAGATAAAGTCGTAGTAGAAAGATTCTTAGAACGTCTCCATCTCTTTCATTTCGAAGAACCAATTATGCAACAGCAATAAAAATAATTTCAACATTAATATTTTTGATAAACGGCAAAACAGAGATCAATATCGATACGAGTTCCTTTTTTACGTCTCCTAACGGTTTAATAGAACATTAAGATCTCTATTAGTTACACAAGAGTGAGATACTATACAGATATATTACAGTAAAAAGATCTTTGCATGCTGGATAAATTATGCGGTTAGTTGGATTCCTACAGATGCTCTAATTTTTGCGTCACACAGTTTGTAATTGTTTATATCAAAGGTTAGCTTCTAGATGCTCCAGAGAAGTATGAAACAAAAGCCAAAAAAGAAACTGACAACGAAGGTGCAAAAAAAGTTACATTAATTTAGTAGTACGACTTTAAACACCTCGCATGTACAAATTAATAACCGTGACGTTCAAGTGGTGCCCAATTTTCATATCTAACCTTATCAAATGCTAAAGGTATTAAAAGGTCAGTAAAACTAAAAATTTATAACATTTTAATAAACAGGGTAGTGTGCTAGGGTTGTAAATGTTGGATAAATCGTTTGAACATAAAATACTATGGCGAATGCTTTGTGCGGTGCAGGGTAGTAATAATATATGTAACACTGCATAAAGAAACCCTCCTAGTGTGTCAAAAAGCGGGTTTTCACTTTTTTACGGATTCTTATACAAAATACTCCATACTATCACGTTAGCGCGATCCCCGGTCCTAAGAAATGTTTAAATGCCTTAAAAGCGCCATTTTGTACAACAAATTATCATCGTCTTCTTTTTTCGCTGTTCCATGTTTTTATTTTGAACGCATTCTTCTCGAAAACTCGTTTTAACACACTAGGTGGGTTTCTTTATGCAGGGTCACATATGGAGACCACGCAATGCATCATGAACTATGTAGATAACTTAATTCCACATCGAAAATTAATAAACTACATCCGAGCACATCTACGCAATGGACAATACAAACGCCCAAAAAATTCTCACTAAGTGGAAACTAACGGAAAGAGGAGAATGCGTACCCACCAATAGATGGAAGGATGAAGTATTGAAAAACCTGCAAACCCTTAATGTAACAGTCAAAACAAAGATTGTTAACAACAGAAACAAATTGAAAAGAGTGATCGAGCAGATCAATTCCTACCATAAGATGTAGAGGAAGTAAGAAGTAAGGGATTAGTAAAGGAGTTAATACACAGTGTTGCAAAATAAATACTATTAAATATACAAAGGTTGGAAAGCATGTAACAATAGTCAATTTGGACCAACAACCTCTGATCAAGAATATACTCTTACGCTTAAAACAGCCCAACAGAATATACTGTAGCCTATAGAGTGTATGCTTCTGTTGCTGAATGCTGACAAAATTTTATTTGTGTTTGCTCTGATATTGCTTTTGTGACAACATTTGATCTGTGTTTTATTATTTTTTTTAATATTATTAACAGGGCCAAATTTGCAAACGGTATCTACCACCTCTCTTGAATCTGGATTTCAGTATTCTTTGGCGTTGGTTGGTTTTTCTTAAATTACTCTCTTCAAATAATCTACAAAGAGAAAGTCTATTGAAGTTAGGCCAGGGACTGTCGTGTCCAAAAGCCAACTATTAAAGGATTAACAAAGATGTAGCAGAGTGATAGAAAAGAAATAAGGGGCTGAAGTCTCAGAACCTTTTGACAAATTAATCTCGGTCGAAAGAAAAAGAAATATCTGATGATAGATTATTTCACATTTACTTTCTTTACACCTTCTCCAACTTCTAGCATTTCTATAATTTTGTAGATCATTGCCAAAGGCAAGCTTAAAGTATAGAATTTAGTGAAAAGCATCTTTTAGATCTAGGAAATAAAAATTATAGAATGGTGCTCCTAGGCGCTGACTTTGAAAATTTCATATAGAGCTAATACACTTTTACAAGTCATCAATAATCGTTATAACTCTCCTTTCGTCTACAAGATATTTATATTTGGACAGGATCAAACTAAACCTGATGCAGCATGAAGATTCTAGGAGCATGATAGCCACGTTTCGGAAAATTTCAACTTGATCATTTTAAACAAACCAATCTACTTTGAACGCGAGGCCAATCCAAAATGACAGGCTGAATTGTGCTGTGACCTAGTTTGCAAATTTGTCTGGTACAAGTTTAACACAAGAGGAGTTTTATTGACAATTGATACTTCTTAGTAGTTTGAAAATGTTAGCATCAAGAGCAACAGTGTTGCATTGCACTTGATGCTAAAACATACTGTGCAAAAAGATTATTGTCTGTTGAAAAAGTCTGCTTAAAGACCTTGACCGATCCAACAAGTTTGACCCAAGAAATCAAGTCCACCCGCAAAGCCCCGATTACCTGAAAAATCTAATCAGCCAAACAGCGCGGTGTGCTCAATGAAACTTAACTTTAGAGCGTGTCCGTACAGGTTTGTATACATAGTTTCATGATTATTATGTAAAAAGTTAGTTTCAAAACATGTTTGCGAATTTCATTGGGAGATCGGCAATACACTGCTACGATTCTAGTAACTTCCAGTCTTTAACCTAATTACTGAATTGAACCACATTTAAGATGAGTTTCCTCAGCCTCTATTGATATGTGCTAAAATAATTTTCTTTATTTGGTTGTCAGTTTAATAGGTTCTCAAATTAAATAACAGTAGTAAATCGGAAATTAAAATTTATTCATAGACGTTTCGGTATATACAGCATGAGTATAAAGTAAGGAAAGAAATTCATTTTTGTTATGGGCAAGCATATTGGAAAATTCCGAGCCTCGTCAATTTTATATTACAGATATTAACATTTAATGTTGCAATCACCTTTTAGCATTCATTTGTTCAATTTCATCATCTCGCACTGCTAAAATATAGCGAAAAGTTGGTTTAAGAGCAAGTAAACAAATTTTATGTTTTGACCGTCTCGAAATTCTTGTTTAGGACTCCTATACTTAGAGCATATGGACAGTCTATCTACACTTGGTGAGTTTATAAATACAACACTGAAAGTTAATATGGATGCTCAAAAATTATTTTACAAAAATTGTGTGCCTAGAGCGATTTTATTTATGGAGTGTTAAAGTACCTCAATCCCTCATATACTCACAATCAAGGAAGGTGCTCTTAATGAAATGAAAATGGTTAAAAGCTTCAGTTTCGTACACAGAACCTTATGAGAAATTTTATAATTTATGTTGTGATTATGCCCTTACTTTAATAATTTATATACAATGTTGGTAGAACTATTGTTAGTAAAGTCTAACATTCTGAATTTGGAAATAGTTTAAATATTGAAATTAGAAGCTAAAAGTTTGAAAAAACATAAAAAGTAAAACGTATTCAGTAAATAAAGCTTTGACATACAGACATAACCTAAAAGAGCAATAACAATGACAATGACAGGAGCACAAAGAACAAAACACACCAATCACAATAATGTTTACAGTCACCTGAATTATTTTAAACACCTTTTTGTATTTTTATTTTCAATTTCTATCAAATCATAATCACCTCACAGATATATTTTCAACTTGAATTTTATACGAAAAGATGTGTAACATTGAATTAGTCATGTCCCAAAGCTTCATAAAAAAATAGATTGACTCGTCTTTTTTAATCAAATATTAAATAAAGGGAGATCGTTTTAAGATAATGATCACGAGAAGGTACGAATTTAATAGAGACACCAAAACTGCAATGAAAGTTTATTTGACAACTTTACAATTATTTAACTTTTATTATTATAAACCTAAGAAACAATGAATTCAATTAATGTTGTTTTATGCAAAGTTGCTTTTTAAAATTGGTACTTTCTATTTACGGCGAAAGGTTGGTGTAACAATTAACAGTTGGTATCCTGGTATTACTATGAGTTGCTGTCTATTTTTTTCGTTGTTATACTACAAAATGTACAACCAAACGTGTATTGCCAGGCTAGATGGAAACTACAGATTGTTAGAGAAAGTGTGAAAATCATTAAAGCGCAACAGTGGAAGTTTTGTTATTGCAAAATTGTTTTTTAAACTATTCTCTCGCATATAAAGTATCAACCTCGTTTTCATTTAATTTTAACTCCAAACAATACGTTAATGTATAATGAATTGTAGATTACATAAATAAAAATGAGAAGTTTCTATTTGACTGTTGAAAATGAAATTGGTTGTCCTTTGACTTTTCCTTGATGGTTCAATTTTCAGCTTATTAATTTTAATTATTAAAATTATAAGAAATTCCTATCTTATATAATATACTCTAACACTACGAAGCAAAATCTAGGACAACGATTTCACGGACAGGAATTTAACAATTGTTAAATTAAAAGAATAATAGTAATAACAATAATAACAATGAGATACGGGTTTGAATTTGGTATCCATTGTTTGCGTGTATATAATATAACGGTAAAGGTAAGTATGTAAGAAACGCACGTTAAACAATGTTCAGTTGCACAAGCTTTGAATTTTTACATTCTCTACATGCATATATACAATATAAAAATAATAAATATGTACATTCATGTGTGTAACTTTCTCACCATTTTTCGAAACTAACTCTTTTTTGATTTTACTTAACTCCGTCAGCTTTATAATAAGGTTTTACTGTATTCATATTCATAACCGGTATGCGTAGTATTTATGCAAAGTTAGCCGATGATTTGCTCTACATAGAATTTAATAGAAACAACATTTTAAATATCTGAATATTCAGGTGTATAAATTATTTTCGTTTCATAGAAGATTTACAAGGAGGTTCAGTTAACCTGTTATATTAAAGCTTTGATTTTGGCCGTTTATGGCTTATGTAACGCAAATTCTGAGACAATTCATTCTTAGACTAACTAGTGTATTACAGCTTTGAGCAGTTGTTGGCACAGCTGTTATAAAAGAATTTAGTCTTATTAAGTTTTCTAACAGCTTTATAATATCTGAAGCTAGTTTTGTCAATTTATGTAGAGAGCCTTCTTAAAACTTCATGCCGAGACTGTTTTGTCTAGAATTTTGTTGTTTTAGTGTACATCTCAACCAGAGGTAATCTATTTTACAGAGGGGTATTATCTATTTGTAAAAAGTGTTTATATTTCCTTATAACGAAAACTACTAACTACTTTGTGGTCTTTTTATATATTACCTTGTTGTGTTGAATGCACCACATAAAATTAAAATTAAAAAGATTTTGCAAAATAAAATCTACTACTTAGTAAACCTTTTATTTATAGCCCAAGATTCTCTTTAATTATGACACTTTTGAAACAGTCATTGCCCTTATATGTAGTGTTTCTTCTAGTATTTCTTGTTTTTTGTATTACTATTGTTTAATTTTTGTTTCCATCCTATTTAAGTAATTCGTTTACTATTAGTATTTGTCAGTTGTATCTGAAAAGTAATAACGATAAGAAGCTTATATAAGGATTTAGATTGAATGTAAATTGTGTTACCATATTAATTTATCCACCTAATCCTTCTGTTATATGTATATCAAATCTTTTACTTGGTTTAATTTAAATCAAACAAATCAACTTTTTTGAGTTTCTAGTCACGATTTTTACCCACCCTGCTATTTCAGTAATAAATAGACTTAGGATAGTTATGCACTAAAAAACTTGAAAGTGTCCTAAATATGCATTAAAATATACCCTTTAAAATCCTATTAATTTTCAATGAAATGTAAAAATTAACACTGAATATAGGGTAAAAGCACCAATACCCTGCCACCTAAACAATATTTAAAATTTAAACTCGTTTAGATTTAAAACTAAATAATATTTATTAATGAGACCTTCTGTATAACAGTGCACAGCTAACTAGTATACATACTTATCGAAACTTATCGAACATCATTTATCGAAATGCGTATTTTGTACCAGTAAGCGATCCACCCTTTGTTTTCCATATTTGTTTAATGAAAATTCCTGATTTTTTGTATTCATATGAAGAAGGAGTACTGTTCTGATTTAACAAACAAAAATATTTACAAAGATGTTAAAAGCAATGCCTAAATTTATCTAGAATGCAAGAATTTCTCGTCTCAGCATAATCGCACGTCCGAAAGTAATTAAAAGCTAATAATTGACATATAATTTTTATTTACTTGAAATGAATGTAACATAATACTTAGAACCAACGATAGTAGATAACATAGAACTAAAAATCGCAGTTATTTGAGCCGCTATATTTTATTTATAAAACAATAATTCATTAGGCGATGGGCTGTTGGAGTTGGACGGAATTAGGTGTTTACCCTACATACCTGATTAAAAATAAAGAAAATTTATTTTAGAACAATCATAAGGTTAATTAGAATTACTCTAATTAAGCTAGGTGAACCAAATGTCCAGATAAAAAAAATCTCCCAAAACGACTTTGGATTATAACGAGAATATGCGTTTGCGTGCACGCACACAAATATACTTACAATTAGTAATGATCAACTGGCTGCGAACTTATTGTATCCTATAGTAATAAAACGCGAGTTGATGTAAATGCATACCCTTTTTATTAAATGATGACTGTGAAATAGGTAAGTAGTTTTTACGTTTTTGTAGAAGTTCTGAACTTTTTCTTCATACCGTTAAGTTGACATTTTATCTACATTAATAATAGTATATTATTCAACGAGCACATAATGTAAGGTATTATTCAAAAGGATGAAGTTTACACACGAGCCGAAACCGAGTGTGTAAATCATCCGAGTGAATAATGCCCATTATGTGCGAGTCGAATGCGAGGTTTTATCTACGATTCTAACACTTCTGAGGAAGATCTGGAGGTGGACTCCCCTGAGGGAAGCGATGTCCAAATTCTTGAATATGTAGAACTCAATGAGAGTAAACAATCTTCACAAAGAGAGTTTTAGACCTGGAACACAAGGATCCTCTGAAGACGATGCCCAAATTTGTTTTCTAACAATAAATAGTTTGAGATTATAACCATTTCTATTTTTTCTATATCTATAAATAATACATAACATTGTTTTGTCTACCATCATACACTACAGACGAATTACAGCCCCTCGGGCGGTATACCGTTCTTATGAACATCATTGGGACCAAGAACTGTTAAAATATGTCGGTCTAAACCCAGAGAGAAAACTCAACAAAACAAGTTTCAATGTCATCTTTGCCTACATGTGGTCAAAATGTATGACCCACGACAATATTGTGAGTGGCTTTCGTGCGACGAAGTTATACCCTTTCAATCCTGATATTATTCCCGAATTGACATTCGCACCTTCAGCACTATCAAAATTACCCTATCCGACAAACAATGAAAATAGCATTGTTTCAGCTAGCACCTCCCCTTAAAACAAATAGAGCATAGAGAAACCAATATTCAACAAGGTCCTTGCCGGTCAGATTCAGATTCTGAAAATTTGCCTCTCTCTGTTTTACACTTCAGACTCTCTGTAAAAACAAC
Organism: Ignelater luminosus; assembly: GCA_011009095.1. Classification (NCBI taxonomy): domain Eukaryota; kingdom Metazoa; phylum Arthropoda; class Insecta; order Coleoptera; family Elateridae; genus Ignelater; species Ignelater luminosus. The sequence goes on from VTPC01003218.1 coordinate 227,974, forward strand.
AAACACTACGACGTCCAAGAACAACTGACTTACAACAAAGTGAGCTCGTAGTGTCTCCTTTTCAACAGTTACTACCAATTCTGAAGACTAAAGGGCACCATGCAAGCAGGCTCTGAATTACAGAGGACAAGAAGTTACCAAAGACTTGTTTAACACAAACAAAAACACCCTTAATTTCCGTTAGTGCTGCAGCTACCTTGTCATCTTCAGCAATAACAACTGAAAATTCAATTGAGACTGTTATGCTTGTACAGAAGAACGTTTTTGTAGTCTTATTGGAGACGAGATGGCTTTAATTGCTCTGGAGATTGGTTTTCAGACAGATGTTTTTCTTAACTCTCGTTTGTTTTCTGTTGCGCTGAGAATTACCTTTAGATTTGAAGATTAAACCTTAGGCTTAGTTTTAATTTAATACTTTGAGTTTAATTTTTGTTGTTTCATAGTAAATTTCTAGTTTTAGACGCTTCTTTCTGTTACCAATACATAAGGCCTTATTAGGACCTGGGGTTCCAAACCAGGCACATCTTTCTCAATTTCATAGAAAAAGTTTTTATCCATTCTAATTAGCGTTTTTTATAGTTTTATAAATAAATATTATTTGCTTAATTTAAGATGTACACCCTCCACAATATCAACACTTTCGTTTAATAAAAGCTACAAAATTGCTTCAGAAATATACTTGAAATTGTTTGATATAAAAACTAAATCCTCACAAATTGCCTGTTTATTTATAGCGTCCAAAGTTTCCTGTATGCTTTATGTTTCTGTAGGATGAAACTCATTCAAAATGCTTTTAATCATTTCAACATTTTCTGCGTAATACTCTGCAGCATCAATCCAGGTATCCCATCGTGTAACAATAGGCGAAGGAGGAGGAGGAGGAGGAGGAGCCTGCAATATCCCTGAACTAGCTGAGAAGCAGCTTTTAGAAAAACTTTTTTTACTGAGTAGATTAACGTGTTCACATGGGAATATAGAGAGCAATTTAATTGAACAGGCGAATGCAGGATTCTTTTTGGCCACAAAAGACCTAACGCGTCATTAAAAAAATCAGCAATAGTTGAATGATTGGTTTTTCTAAAACTTTCATTGTCAACGAATATGATTTGTCCTTCTCCTCTTCACTTCCTAAAATTCCAAAAATAAAATTTGCAATATAATGTTTTGCTCCACACCCGCTGTTTCGTTTAAAGAGATCCAAATATTTTTATTATTTCCTTTGTTCCTTGATCTTTCTAGTATAGTTTGAAACAGTGGCACACGTAATTCTTTCTTATTGTTGATTCATCCGAAATATTTTGTTTAGTACGTTTTTCCAAAAACTTCGCGAAAGTCTGATTTTGTAATTTTCCGAAGGGAATGTTTGCAGATATGAAATACTGTGCACAAATCTTCATAAAACTCTATTGGTTTAGGTCCTGGCTTTGATACAGCAGCTACTAATAATTGTTGTTTTTTATACTGGCTTTTTACACTGGCTTTTTACACTTTTCTTTTCTTTCAGTATTGTTGTACTCGTATGAGTGTTGTTTACTGTATAAACATGCACCTACAACTAACTCTTAAACTCAGATTTATTGCCAAGTAAATTATAAAAACAATAGACAAATACAGTTACTTATTTCGTTGTGTTTATTACCTCATTCTTAAAAATCCATCGATAGTCTGGTGTAATACATATTTCATCCATTATTTAGTTAACAAGACTAAGAACTCCAAGAATTGAACTTCAAAAGGGCAACTTTCTACTTAAAGCTATGACTAAATTGCTTCTCATTTGAATATTTTTATTCTTTCAGAAACTTCACTTTGGGAACATTTCTTAAGATTACTGAATGGGCTTCATGATTTTTCTGCTTAAATAGGGAAATGTATATTGCTGAAATGTGTCATTGAAAGATACACACTATACAGTAAGCTCTGTTATAAATATAAAAATAAAACAAGAATTAACATGGACCTGGTCTACCTACACATTTTAAGTTATTGATTGATGACTTTAATCTTAAACGGACAAGTTGCTTTTATTCTGACAATTAGTCTTTGTTAAATCAGGCAGGGCCATAAAACCTATATTTTTCCGCCTTCATTACAAAATAACGGAAAATTAACGAAATCACTGGTACTCACAAGTAAAATTAGTGCATGTTTTTTTGTGAATTCTTTAAAATATGCATTTAATTTCAAAAACCCTTGAATGTGCATTCATGTTCAAAAATGCTTGAGATATGCTAATGCATAACTATCCTAAGTCTAGTAATAACATAGAAACCTTACACACCATTTACTTTCCTTGAAGTTGTAATACCCAACGATTTTTATGTATTAAATTTATATACGTATTTTCATAGAATAAATAACCTTCAATCTCAAATAAGATTTCTTAACTTTAATTAACAGAGTTCTCAGCAAAGTGAAAATGAGCTAACAATAATGTTGAGAGACATTTAAATAAAATATGTAATAAGAACGCAGTAGCAGTTACCCATGCATTTCCTCAATATACTTTTTGTTGGTATGTCTGTTAGATTTCCTTATGCAATAGAAAACAGTCTGTTGTATACAATTATGATCTCTTTTCTCTTTTTTTATTAGATCTCAGGTAATTATTCTTTTCCTATAATTATTTTATAAACTTTCTTCTACTTATATTATCTAAATGTCATGCCTTTTTAATCTTTCCTTACTTTTTTCTACATTGTTATTTTTAGCTTTTTTATGATTTATAAATATGAGTAATTCACAAATTCCTGTCAGATTTGTTTACAAACAACCAAAAGAATTATCGTAGGAAGACTCGGCTTGCTAAATATTTATACTAAAACGCACAACACATCCTACACCAAATTAACTAGCCGTAGTAGCGATTCCTTGTAGTCGACAGTATAATAAAAATATTCTTCAGTTTGTTGTAGAACTGGCATTGGTTCACCAACCTCTTATTAATCTAACCTCTATCAACTACTTATTCTGTCTTCTTGCTTAAATTACCGAAATACCGTATAGTTAATTTCTTCCTGATGCTTATAAGATTCTTGATCTTGCTAACGAGATCTAAACTCACACGTGCTTAATGGTATAATAATATCTTTCAATTCAATTCAGTAAAATAACATCATTTGTAAAGATTCTTCTTAATTGTGTAAGCTGAAAGGAAGTAAGATTATCAAAGCTTTCCTTTTTTAAATGGTAGAAATAAAATGTGAAATTTGATCTCCCCATAAAAGGCTGAATTTTGGCCACTATTCATAGTCTACAAAAATGAAAATATTGATTTCTTAGCCATCATAAATAAATTAGAGGGAAAATATTTTAAAAGAAATTGACTGACTACCCAATTTACACAAAAATACTCAGCAATAGAAAAGCTGGCAAGACAGTTCAGAGACCATTCCAAGACAATTTAAGTGTATTTGAATTTAGAATCGTTTATCGCTAAAGTAACGGAAGTGAAAATCGGGATATGTTATTGATAATTTAGTCATAGTCATCCCTTTTTTTTTGAAAAGATGATATTCAGTAGGTTCGTTTTTCTTTTGAGCTCAAAGCTGAGGTAGGTCTATGTCTGAATATCAAGAACTTGGCCTAAGCCTTGCTCTTGACCTTAGAAACTTGTGAATATACAAGGTATTTAATGAAAAATGGAATAAGAGCAATATGTTAGTAATGAATGAAGCTTTTGAAATTCTGAAAATTACTCAGGAGGAGACATTTACTGGTACAAGTTATCATTTTGTCCTAAATACTCTGATGACTTCATATGGACTCTAACTTAAGACCGGGACCAGTATCATGATTTAGTTTATATATTGTAGAGTTCTTTGTTCTGAAGTTATACGCTTCTGTACTTTCATTAATTATTTCTAATCTTCTGTAAAATCTTCTCTTGATTCTAGAAGCTCATTGTTGGTTTCTTCTTCTTCTTCTTCTTCTTCTTCTTCTTCTTCTTCTTCTTTGATAAGTGAAATTTATTCTCCGTAATTCACTTCGAATGGTCTTCCATCGACAATTTATTTAATATTGAGATCATCGCTGAATCGACCCTCTGTCTAGAGCGGCAGGCCGGTAATTATTTTATAACGGTACATCTCTTTCTTTGTGCAATATTCTTCACAATCTTGAGCAGTAAATGTGCCTTTGTCCGAAGCTATATTTTCTGGATTTCAGAATGTCTTCCATTCAACTTCCAGCTTGAAAATGACTTCTTTAGCTGACGTAGATCTGGTGATATAACCAAACAAAATTGAATTGGTGTTGGTAGAATCTTCCCGATTTCCACGTTTTCTACTGGATAAGATACAAACAATGCAATTGCTGGTTACATTCTCGATTTTTTCTCTCATTTTTAGTATACATTCCTTTAGTAGTTCCTATGTTTTCTTAATCGAGATGTGATCACGTTTATGTGCTGATTTTAATAACATCATTTTTTTATTGATCTGGATATGACCTTTAACTTTAACTCGTAGGGTTTATTTCTTAAAAGTTTTTCAATGGTCTTGGCTTCACCGTCATAGCGTTGGCCTCTTTTAATTTTCCGTAATAAATTCTCGATATCAATTGTAATGACAGGGCACCTACTCAACATCTACGTCAATTTTGGTTACTAGATCTTTCATATCCATTTTTTTTTTGACTGAACAATCCGTAGCTATTTTAAAGGGGTATCCTAAGAAATACATTCTCAACTTTGTTAATGTTTCAATAATCGCTAAGACTTTTAGTTCGTAGCTTGAGCATTTCTTTTCAGCGCCTATGGTTTTCTTGTTTGCATAATATATTGGATGAAAAAGATTGTGGTTCATAGGTGTTTAGAGCATATTAGCTCCGTTTCCTTCTATTAACACGTGGATATGTGGTTCCATTTCAGCATCCTCATGATTAATGCTTAAGACTGATTTCTCGGGCAAAATCTTTTCTAATCTGATAAATGCATTTCTTTTGTTCTCATCGAATTAAAACGGTCTGTTACTTCTTAGTGGATGGACCATGCACAAAAAAAAGGTATGAACCTTGCAAAAATACTTCTTAATGTAGATGGAAACAATTTTCCACAGTGGATGTAATGACCAAGAAATTCAATATTTGTTTTCATAAAGTGATTCTTGTTTATTTACATTATTATTATTATTATTATTATTATTATTATTATTATTATTTTTCTTGCTGTTTGCAGTACTATATTAAGTCTTCTGACGGCTTTCTTCTCATCGGATGCGATATGATCAAGCCAAGAATGTATGGTAAAACAATTTCATGATTAAAGATCCGTAAAAGTGTAGTTTATAAAACATTCAACATACTTTGTTTAAAATTTTGAATTTCTTTTTTGGGGATTCTTACCCAACTTGACTTTACTATCGATACCTATAGGTGCTTCTACTTGCATATCACAACTATCGATACTCGTATACATTTTATTTAGTATTATGGCGATAATTTTAGTAACTGCTAAAGTACTAACCAAGGTTGTTCTTGTTCAGTCTTGGTTTTGACATTTAAAAGATCCGTGCGCAAATATGAAACCTAAGTCTTCGAATGGGTATTCACTTGATTTCTGTCTTTTATTGTCAATCTTTTCTAGTTGAATTTCTTCAGTGTATGATTACGATGGTGGAACTCATTGACTTGTCAAGGGTGTAGACTCTATAATCTAGTCATTAGATTCACCTTTTACTGGCTTTAGGAAAATATGTAACTCATAAACGGTTATTTGAAGTTGTGTCCCTAAACTTTTTGAGCTGCTTATAGTGATAAATTTAGGTACCAGTTAAGAAGTATTTTTCTATGGTCTATACTGAATTGGCCATTTTAGATATCTCAATTCCAGATATTGATATTAATAAGCACAAATAGTGATCGTAAATTATTATTAAGACAAAATCGGTGCCAATTTCTTAAGAAGACGTTCATATTATGACAGTAACTTCATGACCTGCAATTTTTCTTCTCAAGTATTCAATACTGAGCGTAAATTAACGTGGAACAGACAATCTTCATGATTTCAAGTTTGATCTTGTTAAGAATTTAGCTAATTCTATCTTCTAATCGCTGGATTGATAACAATCAAAGAATTGAAAATGCCAGAAAAGATTCCCTTTACGGAATCTCCGAGCAAAAACAATGATAAATACTAAAGAAGACGTTTAAACAAATCTGAAGTAGCAACTTATGGTGATAAGGTAGAAAGATCGAGCTTAAAACGGAAAAAATATGAGATATACAAGGTGTCTCCAAAAGGTTGGGACATGGTTTAACTGCAGACTCCTGGGATAAAAATAAGAAGATTTAATCCACCTTACCTATATCCAAAGTCGTCTCGTTAAGTTTCTACAAGGCGTCAAAGTTTTTTAAGAAAAAAATTAATTTTGCGTATAAAAATAGTAGGCTTTGATCAATTTTTATAATTTTTG